>JAVTVY010013912.1:0-49901 GCA_036873755.1 Hanleya hanleyi
AATCAAATGGGTGATTTCCATAAAACATCTTCACTTCACCGAGCATTTATTAGTGCGAAGTCCAGAAGAAAATCACACTGAAGACTTCTCCATTAAGCCAAAGATAATTTCATATACCGGTACAGGTTTACAGACATAAACATTATATGTCTTCATGGGAGGCTACACTTCCAGGGCCTGATCAAGCCTTCTAGTTTGGGCAACCACATGCATAGTATCACTTTCAGCATGTTCAAAAAATAATAATAATTGGGCATCCAAACCCATGGTGCCCAAATCTGTTCTGACAGGTTCAAAAATGAACTCCAGACCAAATTGTCACTTCTATAGTTGATTACGTACCTCTGTTTTACTGGCAGTCCCTTTTTGTCCCATGATTTCTTCCTCTACCACACCAGTTTGCTCTGTGACAGCTGCAGTAGGATGGGACACCTCCTGTGGCTTAGCAGATACAGCTGCAGGAATGAACACCTCTTGATCGTACGTCTCTCTCTCCTGTGTCCCCGCCTCTTCCCCTGGTACCACCTCTTTACCTGCTGGTACCACCTTCTCCTCAGCTATCTCCACCTCCACAGTCTCCACCCACCTCTCCTCTGGTTCTACCCCCACAGTGGGCACAGCACCACAGCTTTCAAATGATGTAAATCAGAATGCATTCATAATGAAATACAGAAAATAATAATACAAAAGTACATTGTGACAGGGATTCATAGAAGTCCAAATTTTTACTACCTAATATAAAATATTGAGTTGATATTGATTTTTATGCTCAAATTGAGTTTTTCCAAGTTTTTACGGCCCACCCACAAGTTGATATTGAGTTTTTGAATGTTTTTACCACCCTACCAATTAAGATATGAACAAATAGTTTCTGTAGTACTAAGGTGAGCTATCTAATGTGATTTGGATAATGGTCATCTGAATGACAAAAAAACCCCACATGTTCTGTATTGTAACTTGCTCACTTATTTTAATAGATTTCAAGACCATGGCATATCACTGCCAATTTTTCTCATGTTTGATCCCCCCATCATGCCATCTCGATCATGCATGATGAGTGTCTTGATGTTAAAATATTCTACAAAAATACAACTTATAAACAGAGGTAAGACACGTACCAGGATCATCCCCAAGAGAGTTCATATCAAACCATTCTGATGTTAGAACTTTAAGATCACAGATTCCAGTTTGAGGTCAGATTTGGATCTCGCTTAGAAAGAGAACATGGTACGTATAATAATACGAAGATCAAGTAATTTCTCATCAACTTTACAACTTCAGATATCAGACTGTCCATCTTTAATCAAACAATCCCTTGGACTTCGTGTTTGTAGCAACAACAACAGAGGTAAGAGATCACAAACTATCATAAACATTCAAAGATAATTATCATATAACGCCTGCAAAAGACGCTATAAAATCCTTACATCATCAGCGGATTTTCACGTAAGATGTAGCAGCTGTCAAGCAGAATGATGTCTTGAACTCGGACTTCTACTTTACGTCCATCGTATGGTCGCCGTCGAACTTCAGAACAAAGGAACTGTCAATAAATCCTGCCACCTCCAGGGGTAGAATTTCGCAAAATTTTGCGAGGATTCTCAATGATTTAGTTTGCGAGAATCTAAAGAATCCAAATTTGCGGAACCAAGCATTTTGCGACCAGTTGCCATTTTCACTAGAGCTGGTTACTGCACAACTAGATGTAAACTTCTCAATGGGAAAAATTGAAATTGCCTCATTTATTCTGAGGAGGGTGGTTAGCACACCTAAAATAGCACAAATTAGGTCAGGCGAGTGATTGGTTATCTCCATTGATGAGCAGTATTCAACCCAAACATTTTTGCTAAGTGGTAAGTATATATATACTCTTAATTCTATTTCATTTGTATCTTTGTATTGCATATGAAACAAATATTGGAATTGTCTGCATTGTAAAAAAAAAAGCAGTAAAACAAACAATTGTTATTAATGAACCTTTATATAAAGACTAGGCTTAACAGTTGGCTATGGATTTATATAAGATACGCAACAACATTAAAAAAATAAGGAAATTCCAGATATTTTTGTCTCACATTTTTTCATTTCATACCATGATGGTTTTTACAATGAAAGATAAAGATGACCAACAAAAATTCTCGAGCCACGGACATGAACAAGAAATGCAATGCCGTTAAAGTTAAAATCTCAAATAAACTGACTTCTGAAGAAATGCGTGTTCTCAACGTAAAGTGCTAGACCGTGTTGTTGTTGTTCATGACAGGTCTCATACAGGCAATGTCTCTGAAGAAACGATCCATTTTTATTTTCATAAATTTCCTACCGCTTGATTCTAATTTGCCCGATGTTCTGTCTTAGGGAAAATTGTTTGTCATTCTAATTATGAACGAATCCGAATCAAATTCATCTGCTAAATGATATCCAAAATGTCCCAGGTTTCATTTTCACCCTCGTGTACTTTCCGTCTGCTAACCGCGTGTTCGCATTCAATTCCTTCATATAGACTGTTTTCGCCTGTTGGGTTTAACGTAGGTAGCTGTGCACCAGCAGCCGAGCGAAGGAGAATACACTCAAACCTTTGGCGCCAGTCGGGAACCATTACAGAGAGTATTCGAGGCTCCCAAAAAATAATCGAGCAAAGGTCTCCGAGGTTTAGTTAGCGCATTACGTCATCAAAACATGTGAAAACCGCCACTTCCGTTTGTGTTCGTTTCGCAGAAAGATGAAAGGATATCTCGCAGTTTTCTGATTACAGGTCAGCTATTTGACTTGAATTTCCGTGAAATATTGAATAAATTTCTCTGAATGAACAACACACCCATTAAGCTAAGCTTTGCTTGCGCGAATCCAGTTGGATTTGCACCATTTCGAGTATTGAGTTTTCGTCAAAAACATGGAGTATTTCTTGTCCAAAACGTACACTTTTGAGTTTTTTGCTGTCTATATTCAGTTTTTGACATTTTCTTACTACCGTTTAACGGTAGCAAGAATGGACGTCTATGAATCCCTGTGTGATAGCAATCCTTATTTTGTTTATCACTCCCTATGCAGCCTGGCCCAACCATAAATAATGTGAGACAGCTATTTGTCCCCTCATATATTGAGAGTTCCATAGTTTTCACCATCTTGAAACTTGAGTGTTCTCAGACAAAATATCTCATCAAAAGACATAGTCCAGGGGCAGCAACTCTTACTCATGGCGGCAAAGACCAGTCATCAGCAGTAGTCTCCCCACTAGTGATGTCCATTTATGAACACGGTCATCTGGGTTTTCATACATATAACATTGAGCAGGCACATTAATTAGACACTGTATAATTACATATCCCATGTGTAATGACTTGGTAATGAGCCTACCTGATGTCATTACTGTGTATGGTTCTCTCCGAGTCAGACTTTGATCTCTCTTCCGTGTCAGGATTCCCAGACTGTTTGGTCTCTACAGCTGGCTTTGTCTTCTGTGCATTTTGTCTGAAGAAAATTTTTGACAGAATATGTACAGAACACTAACCACACATTTGAAACAATTTACAAATACAGTACATCCCAAAGGCTTTAGAGCATCATATAAAATAAATTCATTTTCAGTAGATGTACATCCAAATTGTAAACGCAATAATGCAAAATAAATTTTGAATTTTTTTTTGGTGAAATATTACTGTAATTAATATGCTAGTCCACTTCGAGCACTGCTGATAATGGCTGTTCCAGACTAGACAATTGAGTGTTGGGGGGGGGGGGGGGGGTGGAATCAATGCTATAAGATAGCAAAATGGGAGAAAGTAATTTTAATTTGTATAGGTAACATTTATCTCCAATCATTGTTTAGGATGACACTTTATCGGTAAAGCAGAAACACTTGTGCTGGATGGGTCAGTCCTGTAAGATACTCGACCCACACCCTCAGAGTTTGACCTTTTTTGGAAGCTGACGTGACCAAGTGGTTTAGAGCACTTGCTTTTCGGCTGGTGATTTGGTGCCAAACTGTGAAGGTGTGGTTTCGAGTCACTCTCGCATGGGACTCACGGACCCATCCAACAGAAGTATTTGTGCTTTACCAAGTAATTGTCATACTAAAAATAATTGTTCCTCATCACATAAGTAGAGGACTTAAAAAACACTGGGCATCAGTGATTCTGTTGTTCCATCTTTCGATTACACATTTCTTGTCTGACCAATTGCAATAACTCGAGAACTATGAAACTGATCGACTTCAAATTTGGAGAGTGCCTTGGCATTGGTGAGAGGACAGGTTACTGTTGGCTTTGCTTTTCAGTTACCGGTGTAATCCAAGATGGCCACCATCAGCCATCTTGCACTGTCAGTAGTTGGATCTTTATACATTTCTTGTCAGACCAATAACTCAAGAACTATTGATCTGATTGACTTCAAACTTGGCGAGTGTCTTGACATCGGTGAGAGAATGGTTGGGATTGCTTTTCATTTACCTGTGTTATCCAAGATGGCAACCATCAGCCATCTTGCATTGTTAGCAATTAGATCTTTACACATTTCTTTTCCGAGAAAAGCCCACTTTAATAGGAAATCTATATCATATTCAAACAAACCTGGATCTGGGTCTTCCGGCATCTGACAGGTTGGGTTTGGCTCGGTTACCATAGCGACCGCGGGGCCTAGGCTTGGGCTTATCAGTCTTCTCTATTGGTTCTTTCTCATCGTTATTTTCCTTTGTCAAAGAGCTGGCATCACCTGAACAGCCTGGCTGTGATGTCGCATTTGTATGTACCATTGTATCATCCTCTTTGTCCAACGCATTCTCACTGACTTCACCATCCCCAGGGAATACAATGTCTGTCCCTGAATCCCCGCCCATGGATTTGTCACGACCCACACATGACCTCACGTCCACAACAGCATTCTTGTCCTGTAGGTCACAGTTCTCTACTGCTCTCTCCGCTTCAGTGACATGTGATTGTTGAGTGGTGTTTCCTCCAGGCAGACTGGACAGTTCATTCTCCACCTCAGAACCTTTCTCCAATGCGGACCTGCGCCTTGTTCTCGGTGATACTCCCTGATCTGCTTTCTGCGATATCGGAATCCGTGGAGAATGGGGCTTGACTGATGCTGATGGTGCACTCTGCGGTGAGGCTCTAACAGGAGAGGTTGGATTATCCTGTCGCTTGAGGGGTGGTGTAGATATCTGGAGAGTTTTGACAGGTGTTGAAGGCTTATCCTGTCCTTTAACAGGTGATGTGGCCTTGACATCGGGAGGTTTGGTCACCGGTGCAGGTTTATCCCCTGATCTACCTGTGCCGCGTTCCCCTGGCTTGGCCCCTCGACCACCCAGGTTAGGCTTCACCTGGATTCTAGACCGCCGCATAGACATTTTCTAATGTGCTAGTTGGCATGAACAAGTTCTAGGTCAACCCGGGGTACTACAAAATGCACAGTATGTTTCCAGGGGCAGCGACTGTCAATTTCTGCAAAAAAAAATATAGTAGTATTTTTACAACTGAATGTTTTCAACTGTTGGAATTACCATGACACCCATTCTCAATAACTTGTCTTCCCCTAAAATCATAGGATATTGGAGTTTTGTCATATTTTTTTAGTAATTTAAGTTCTGAAACATTCTCAATTTGAGGATGGAGTTTCTTTTGTTTCATTCTGCATTTGATCACTGATATGAAAAGTGGCAATTTTGGCAAAGCAGAAATCCCTGAATAAACGCTTTTCCATCAAACTGAATAACTACTTTTCCATCAAACGATTTGGCATTGCTGTTCTGAATGTATTCCATATTTATGACATTTCTCCTTAAACATGTACTCTTAATTATAAGTAGCCCAGAGTCCTCCTCTGGTACAGGAATTATCCACAGTAATTTCATATTACATTTCACTAACCATGGTAACCCAAAAATACAACTTGAACTACGTATTAAACAGGCTGTATGCATATATGCGCCTTAGGTCACCATCAAAATGCAAATTGATGAGAAAGCTGTTCAATGATTTGATGTCAAAAAGATTACTACCGGTATGTGAAATATTGTGATAATTAAGGAAGCTCATTTGTCTACAAGGGATTTCCCTTTGTATTATAGCCATTTTGCGAAATCAAATCTGTCATTGGTAAAAATCCTCCAGATTGACAGGGTGCAATCTCGTGTTATTGGACCTCTCAGATTTGACAATGAAGTGATATCAGGGTATAAATTAAGTGGCAAACGGTCGTTCAGGTTACGTATAGGTCGCCACACCTCAAATTATCATGGACGTTTTTCCGTTCGCCAGGATCGAATGCAGTAACAACAACATGAAAGCTTGACATTACCTTACGTATATCCGTAATTTACTTGTTCCCTTATAAAACATAAGTATGCGAATTAAAAATGTGGTAATCACATCACATGAAAGGATTTGAGGTTCAGTTTGCATTTATATCATCAGACTCCCTCATGACTGGGCAAAGGGAAAATTCACAACCTCCAAAACTTCTGTTGAAACTGAAACTGCTGCTGAGACACCTTCTACATGGTTTGCAAAAACACCATCAGCAGGCACCACATTGCCCATGGCTCCTGTTTACACGAGATGTTTTTGAAAGGAACCAAATACCAATATAGCTCTGGCAATTGCAATGTCCGATTTTGCAGATTTGGTGGAAATGCAGAAGAAAAATGGCATCAAAATTATCACAAAATAAAAAAAAAATCTTCTTTTATTTTTTAAATTTATATTTCCATAAATGGTATTTTGTGGATGAAAGTCAACCATGATCTTGGGGCTCTCAGGTGCTGGGAAATGGCTTCGCCACAACTGTTCCTATCACGTGCATGGATCTCCGTGTGCTATAACCCATACCGTATAAAGGTTCAATTGATGCTCCTTACCTGTTATTTTCTGGAAGCTAATTCCTTCTCCTCCATGAGATGATGACTGTCATTTTTATTAAGTTTCCTGCGCTGGTGATTAGCTGTACACGAGCCATTTTCACATGGACCCCGACCTCTCTCATATTATGTTGGACGCAATATTGTGAATATTTGGGCCACTATGCATGCGCACTTGCACAATAGGGCGTGTCTACCGTAATATGGGGGGAGGTCGGGGTCGATATGAGAACGGTTCATGTACAGCTAAACACCAGCTTCGAGAACTTTAATAAAAGTGACAAGCTTGGAGGAGAAGGAATTAGCTTTCAGAAAATAACAGGTAAGGAGCATCAAAATGAACATTTATACGGTATGGGTTGTAGCACATGGAGATTCATACACAATGCCTGTGACCATCAACTGCAGGAAATGTTGCGTCAGCGATCCGATGACCAATGATTTGACCTTTGACAAAACCTGTTTGACATGTTTTGACTGAAGACACGTCATCCACGAGGTCCCCGAACAACACAAATGAATGGAACGAGTTGAAAAATCTGGAACCATTAGCCTTGAACCGAAACGCTAAGGAAACGCAATCATATTTTTCGTCAAAGGGCTTTCGAGCGCGCCGAGGTGAGCAATATCATAAGGACTGATATTAATAGGATGAACAACTGTACAAATCTTTCTTTCTATAACCCTGTAAATCGTCTGTAATCCTTGAAACATTTTATAGACCCGCTCTTCCACTTTCCCGCGAAAGAAAACAGTGAGGCGCTCGACGGGTGGGACTCGCCTGTGTTACACAGTACGCCGAGTCAACATACAGAACAAAATTTTCTTACGTCAGCTACCCGACCCTCCAATTGTTTTCACCTGAACAGGTACCAGAGTTATTTCTCTTGCTTTGAAGTTCTCTTTGAACACGTAACTTCCGCTTTGCACTTTTGATGGCGATTTCACGTTTTAAGCTCTGTGAATGTGGAACTTCTTTTACCAGTTGTGATCATTTGGCTTGTTGTACACTTGAATGGTAAATGTTATCATGCTCTCCTGGCTTCCCTGTTTACGTGAGTACCTTTATTTATTTGTTAAGACCAAAAAAATAAATTCCACTTCTCAAGGCTACCCCATGCAGTTCACCACGTTGCACACAGCTCAATCCACTGCTCCGGTGGTAACCTATTTTATCAAACAGGTTACCACCTGTTAAAAAATGGTACCGGTAAGCTAGGAGTGCCAGGCCTTACTTTATACCCTGAATATGTTCATATTTTTTTCAAATTGGGTCATTGTCCCCACTCCAGAGGTTAGGTAGATTTATGTTCAACATCAATGTCGACGTGACGAACCAGGGTTGTCATAAAACCACAACACAGTAAAAGAGCAAGCCTGTTTAACGTTATACTGGACAGAGGACTACTCCAGTGAGGTGTCGCGATCATTTGTTTGTTTACAGCCTGTGCAGTCGGCGGACGAACACCAACACTCTAGAGTGTACTCATTCCACAGACAGACAGGGATCTCGTGACTTAGCCTTAGGTGCTGAAAGTTGTAAGGTTATCAAGTTATGCGAATCCTAGTTTTCGTTACTACTAGTTCGTGTGGGTTACCACCAGTCGAGAAGAAGAACACCCAGTAAGCTTTCACAAATTTTGTATTACCTACGTGGTATTGCATCAAATCTACCAAACTAATACATCCTTCATCATACAACATCTGAACTGTTCGAATTTGACGACGTTTGATGCAAGAGCAACGACAGTGCGCTTTTTCTTACCTCCCCAACTGGTGGTGAATAAAGGGAGATCACTGAAGACGTAGAGCACATTTTGGGTGAACCGATGTTTTTTTTTTGGCATTACTAGGGATATTTTGTTCCGATTTTCTGTAGTGTATTTTTTCCTTTTTCTCGCGCTTTTTCTTATTGTGTTATGAAAATCAAACTTATGAAAATCCAATTGTAATTAGATAAATTAGTTATAGTTATATGTTTTGAACATTTTTGAACATTGTTACGTAAACAAGAAAATTGGACGTCTTGTGAGTAGAAGTTGTTGTTTCGATAAAACTGTGTTTACAGTGTAAAATGGGAAAATTACACTCATTTTGCATGAAAACCGAGGATCACGACAGGCCGAACTGTAACCAAGTTCGGGATATTAATTATCTGTTGGTTATCAGTAAATACAATAGGAAGCTGAGCACAGCAATTTTTTAATTTTATTTGAGCACGAATTGAATCTCAGAAAAATATCCTTGCTTATTATTTAGGCCTAAATCCTGTTTCTGTATCCCGCTTATTGCCAACTTCTTATAATATGTTTAGTTCATTTGGTGTGTTTCTATGATTCTTATCGGCTGAGTGGCTGCGTGGAAGCCCATCACCCAATCTGCAGAGATCAGCATGACAGTCCAAGTTATAACTTGCAAGTTTGCAACTTCAGACACAACAAAACTGTTTCAACTTATCACTTGCCAGAGCAACATGGCGTGTTTGTAAACATCACATCAGCCATAAACGGTAAAATATTATGAAATCCCCGGCAAATGTTATTCTTGCTTATATGCTTTTTTTCACTCGTTGTTGGTACGAAAGTAAAGGGATGTCTTGATAGTCCTACTGTGGCAAAATATGCAATTTACATACATTTCTTGGTTAAGTCTATCAGTCACTGGAACTCATTGAACCCCATCGAAACTGCACCCCATCTCGATGGGGTTTGTATCGCTCTGTCATATTGTATCTCAGGCTGCATGTATAAAATGATCCTGCAACATTTCATAATTAAATTACTCCACTTGAGAGACGGAACTGTTGAACAGACTACTGGCCGCATCTTCGTTGAGGGGGGGCAAGGGAGGGTAAGCGATCGTGTGAACGTTAAAAAAAATATCTCCAGTACGGAGAAAAAAGAAAAAAATAATCCAAATACGAAGAACGAAGAAAAAACAATTGTGAAGAACTCAAATGCACATGTCTTTATTAGCTACCATGCTGTTTAATATTGTTGTTAATGTCAGTACATGCAGCGTAGTAATCATCGGAAAACGTTGGAAATTGTCCACAGTTGACAACATACAGGGTGTTCCAGAAGTCTTGGTCACATTTCAAATCCTCGTATCTGCTGAGCCATGAATGGTAGTAAGATGAAACTGGTACCATTTGAAAATGAAAGTCATTAAGTTTTGTGTAATGCTAATGATGTTGCCATATCGTTTCAGAACGGCAGCTGTTGCAAACATCGACAACACAATGCTGGAACGCGTTTGGCAAGAATTGGACTATCGGCTTGATGTGTGCCGTGTGACCAACGGTGCTCACATTGAACATCTTTGAACATTCCATAAACAACTTGAGATTGCAAGCTTTCAGAATCTATAACATGCATTTGTATATCCTCAATAGTTTTCAATATATTCAATGTCAAAATGTGACCAAGACTTCTGGAACACCCTGTATTTCATTATATACTCCACAAGGGCGGATCCAGCCAAAATTCATAGGGGGGGGGGGGGTCGACTATCACAGCCCAGCAGGCGAGGGTCCAGGGGCCGCCTAGGGCCCGGAAGCTCCGGGGTCCTACATTGCCGGAGATGCGTTCTGAGCGTTTTCCCGGAAATAAAACCGATCATAATGTATGCAGATTTATGGTTCTATTTTCACGATTTTCTCGCAATTATAAGCACGCATCGATATTGAAAAAATCGCACCTCATGCCTGCATCCATCTGACTTTCTAGTTATATTTAAAACATACAAAACGATGGCATTTAGTTCATGGAAGGGAAACAAAGATGCCTACCGATACGGTTCATTCACAAAAAGATAAAACAAGGAAATCCTCATAGCCCAACAGGTGAGGGTCCAGGGGCCGCCTAGGCCCCGGAAGCTCCGAATTCCTAGATCTCCGGAGATGCGTTCTAAGCATTTTCCAGGAAATAAATTCGAACATAATGTATGCAGATTTATGGTTCTATTTTCACGTTTGTTTATCATTTATAAGCACGCATCGATATTGAAAAAAACATACTTCATGTCTGAATCCATTTGACTTTCTAGTTATATTTAACAGATAAAAAAAAAACGATGACTTTTACATCATGGAACATTAGAACCAATATGATACCGATTCATTTACACAAAGCTAAAATAAGCGATCCTCACAGCCTGACAGGCGAGGGTCCAGGGGCCGCCTAGGCCCCGGAAGCTCCGGGGTTCCAGGTTGCGGGAGATGCGTTTCACGCGTTTTCCCGGAAATAAATCTGAACACAATGTAGGTAGATTTAGTGTTCTATTTTCACATTTGTTTCGCATAAACACGCATCGATATTGAAGAATAAGCCTGACAACTTTTGACTTCCTGGTTTAACACAAACACTTGGTGCGCTCGCGGCGATAATATCTGATTTTAGATACATATTGAAACTCCAACTTAAATAGTACACTCACAAACTACATGAATAGATGATGGTCTGTTTAATACACTTATAGATACTCTAATTACATAATCCACATTCAGTTAATTTACATATCATTTCAAGACATTATTTCTACATGGAATCTCAGGGTTCGCTAATCCTCCAAAAAAATATATTTTTTTTTGAGGTTTCATGGGAGGGGGAAAGGGTCCGGAACCCCCACCCCCCGTAGATCCGCCCTTGCTCCAAAACTGTAAACAAAATAACCCATATAAGTAACTTGAGTGATATTTAAGGACGGTTTTCGGATGTGGATTTATAAAAAAAATTGTAGGCCTATGTCGCCATTGGAATTTCAAAATTGGACCACGGAATCGAAGAAGAGGATTTGTGGGGATTTCTTTAGCACGTGTCATAAACGAGCCAACCAACGAAAGAAGAAAGTAGTTGTTGCACTCATGATCACGTCATTCTCCACAACAGGGTTGTTTCGACGCACACAGAAGAGCTGAATCCGCTAGAGTTGCGTCCCCTATTGCAGACAAGCATACGAGAGTGACGGTGTGAACGGGAACGTAAATAACAAATCTCACAAAACGAGGAACGCAAAATTATAACTTGGTGGAACAGAGAACAGAGAATTAAAAATAGGAAAATACGGTGAACGTGGAATATGTCCAGAACGTGTGTACGCAAAATTAGTTTTCCTCAGAACTGAGAACGGATAATGAAAATTACCCCAAAACGGAGTACGAAAATACCCCTTGCCCCCCCGCTTCGTTCACCAAGCCAATTTCTACGCTCACGCTCTGAACGTAGAAATTGGTTTGGTGTAACGAAGATGACTGCCCGTGGCAAGTCAAACAACTTCTCTGACTGAGAAAATGCCCTGAAGGGTTTACGAAAATTGTGTTTCTAACCCTAATTGCTAGCCTGATAATCCGTCAGTATTTGAAATAAGTTCCCAGATATTGGATATATCAGATCTAAACTTCTGATAATATCCTTTAGAAGTCACATAAATTTACCGATACTTATGAATTTGATTTTTTCAAATCTCATCCCGGTGCTCTTTACTACTAGATATTTTTTGAAAAGAAAAAAATCCCCTCCACCCCTTACTTCGTTCCCAACTCGTCTCAAATTAAGTGGGTGAGCAGCATGAGATTTGTACAATGTATGTTGCCACGAGTTGAAGATTAATTTCCTCTAAATGACGAATGTTCATGTCATGGGTAGTCCCACACGTCCAGCTAATCATATCGTTGTTAGTTATATCATCGCTACATGACCGAAATAGGCTACTATTTCTATTTTTAATTATTGCTATTATTTAACTACCGGCCGGGTATGTAATATAAACCGGATAATGCCTGTACCAGTGCGTTAGCCAATTATATTGATCCTTCGTTACTATAATACGGTAGGGTATATATTTATCCGTGTATACATGGATTTCATTTCTTCATTTTTCTGTAACCGGAATATGTAATTAATAAATCATTATTCTGCGAGGGCCGTACGTGTGTACATGGATCATATTACCGCAACCTGAACTCCAGATAGGGAAGATCCGAGATATAGGTATATAACTAAATAGATACAGTCGATCGAATACGATCGAGGAGGCATCCCTTTTGCATCTTTATTTATTTATTTATCTTGCATTCATTATTTATGTTTGGCGGGGGGCGAATATCTTTGGGCCCCCCATTTTTTCGCACTTCTAATTGACCATGCCCCCACATAACATTACAGATAGAGTGCCAGGACGTGTAGTGGTGTGTTATAGGCCTGTTTTGTTTGTGTTAAACCAAGAATTCAAATGGAGTCGGGCATATTCTTCAATACCGATGTGTGTTTATGCGAAACAAATGTGAAAATAGAACCATCAATCTATATACACTGTTCAGATTTATTTCCGGTAAAACGCATCTCCGGAAACCGGAGACCCCAGAGCTTCCGGGGCCTAGGCGTCCCTTCGACCCTCACCTGTCACGCTGCGAAGATCGCTTATTTTAGCTTTGTGTAAATGAATCGGTAGATACTTCATGTAGGAGGCTATTGTCTGAGTCTTTGTGCAGCTGAAAAGGCTCAAGTCTAAATACATTGTTGTCCCCAGACTTGGCTATTGTATATTGTCTGATGATTCTTACATGGAGTATGAACCAATGAATCGGGATCATATTGGTTCTAATGTTCCATGATGTAAAGTTCATCGTATTTTTATGTGTGTTTTTTTATGTGTTAAATATAACTAGAAAGTCAAATGGATTCAGGCATGAAGTATGATTTGTGCTTTAAATGCGAAACAAACGTGAAAATAGAACCATAAATCTGCATACGTTATGTTCGAATTTATTTCCATGAAAACGCTTAGACCGCATCTCCGGAGATCTGGGACCTCGCCTGTTTGGCTGTGAAGATTTTCTTGTTTCATCTTTGTGTGAATGAATCGTATCGGTAGGCATATTGGTTTCCCTTCCAAGAACTAGAAGTCATCGTTTTGTATGTTTTAAATATAATTAGACAGTCAAATGGATGCAGGCATGAGGTCCGAGGTTTTCAATATCGATGCGTGCTTATAATTGCAAAAAAATCGTGAAAATAGAACCATAAATCTGCATACGTTATGTTCGAATTTATTTCCGGGAAAACGCTTAGAACGCATCTCCGGAGATCTGGGACTTCGGAGCTTCCGGGGCCTAGGCGGTCCCTGGACCCTCGCCTGGTTGGCTGTGAGGATTTCCTTCTTTTATCTTTGTGTGAACGAATCGTATCGGTAGGCATATTGGTTTCCCTTCCAAGAACTAAAAGTCATCGTTTTGTATGTTTTAAATATAATTAGAAAGTCAAATGGATGCAAGCATAAGGTGCGACGTTTTCAATATCGATGCGTGCTTTATGGCAAGCCAAAGTGCTTTTTATTCCGAATTTCCGATATCGGAAATTGCAATTCCCGATATCGGAAATAGAATTTCCGATATCGAGAATTAGAATTTCCGATATCGGAAATTCAGTGACAATTTTCGATATCGGAAATAGAATTTCCCATATCGGGAATTCAATTTCCGATATCGGAAATAGAATTTCCCATATCGGAAATTGTCACCGAATTCCCGATATCGGAAATGAAAGCTGGTAGCTTAACAAAACCTAGGGGTGCATTCCACACCTAAATGATGTGCGGCTAAAAACAGGCATGGGCTCGGATCTTCGGCCATAAATAGATGTAAAATCTCTAACAAAAACCTTATAAAAGTATATATTTTGTAAATGGGCACACTCGTGCCCTTATTTCAGGAGACTTGTGAGCTATTGAAATTGAAAAGGAAAGACGTGCAATCCTCCGTAACCCTTCTTCAACTTTTCTGAAAACTCCATAAAATATATGAAAATGTGTCAAATTCTACCCGCAACCCAGCGAAAACGTACGAAATGATTTTCTTTTTATGTATGTTAAAGTGTTTCCCGTCCAAAGGACAATTTAAAATGGCGAAAAAAACAGGGGATCGACCTACTCGTTTTTTGTAAAATTTTATGGCCATAAAGGAATCATTTTCCCTTCCCGAAAAAGTGCGGATTTTGGTCCGCCAGATATTCAATTCCGGACACGATTAACTCTGTAGAGGCGAGTGAGTGCGATCAACAAGCAAATATTATATCCTCGTTTGGAGAAATGGTTACGTCCAGCAGGGTAATACTATAGATATCAGTTAGTAGAAAGGTAAGAAGAATTACCTTGCTGTCAAAATCGGGCGACCTTCCCTATTATAAAATTAGGGAGACACCACTTTGTACGAAACCGTGGCAATTGTGGAGTGCACCCTAGAGTTGCAATTTCCGATATCGAAAATTCAGTGACAATTTTCGATATCGGAAATTGCATTTCCGATATCGAATTGCATTTCCGATATCGGAAATTGAATTTCCGATACGGGAATTGAATTTCCGATATCGGGAATTGTCCCCGAATTTCCGATATCGAAAATTCTAATTTCCGATATCGGGAATTGCAATTTCCGATATCGAGAATTCAATTTCCGATATCGGAAATTGAAGGTCATGAATTATTTCCGATATCGGAAATTCTCGAATAAAAAGCACTTTGGCTTGCCATAGTGCTTATAACTGCGAAAAAATCGTGAAAATACAACCATAAATCTGCATGCAGTATGATCAGTTTTATTGCCGGGAAAACGCTCAGAACGCATCTCCGGCGATCTAGGACCCCGGAGCTAGGCGGCCCTTGGACCCTCGCCTGTTGGGCTGTGATAGTCGACTACCTCCCCCCCCCCCGCACTTTCAATTACGTTCCGACACATTGTTCGGAAACATAATTTTAAATTTGCCCCAGGTGGCGCCACCTATATGTGGATCGGCATGAAAAACAATGCCAAGCGAGATATTGAGGCGAGGTCCCTACACACCAAATTTGGAATGAATCGGTCCAGGTTTTCAAAAGTTATTGTCTGGAAACACTTTTAACTTAGCTTTCCGGTGGCGCCACCTCTACACGAATCAACACGAAAAACAATCTCAAGCCAGATCTTGAGGCAAGGTACCCACACACCAAATTTGGAAAGAATCCTTAAGGTTTTCCAAAGTTATTGTCTGGAAATGCAATTTTAACTTGGCCCCCAGGTGGCGCTACCTAGAGGCGTATTGGCACGAAAAACAATTCCAAGCAAGATCTATAGGCAAGGGACCCACTTACCAAATACAAAAACATGGGTCTGTGCCTGATAAATCGAGACCTTTTGGGGTTGCAATTCATGACAGAATTGTACCAATATTGCAGACTACACACAAATTTCAATTTTCTGCCAAGATATAATTGTATTGGCTGCCCTGGCTTAGTGCAACAGTACTGGCCAGCCTACATTCACGAGCAGGCACGTTCACCAGCAGGACCGTATTATTCACCAGCAGGGCCGGAAAGATCTCCACGATGTATGGACGATAATTCTGCCCAGCTGCTTGCGGCAGTATTAAGCAACAATGTAACAAGATATACTACTAGACTGTTCTTCGTCCGCCAGATGTTTCTCTCTGGTGTCATATTCTGCACGTACACCAACCTATCTCCACGAGTGTCCAGCCACCCAGAAATTACAGCACTGTCGTCAATCATTTTCATTCTTAGCGCCGATTTCTTTTTATTTTTCTTGTTACCATTTGTTCTTTGGTGTTGAATACTTCGCCTGCTGGTGCTTGTCTTATTTCGGGGATTAATTTAATGGGGGGGGGGGGAGGTGTTATTAGCATAAATTTACAGGGAATGTTTATATTAGTTGTCTTTGTTTGGAAGAGGATTGGGGGGTATATATATTTCTTTTCTTTTAGCATTCCGCAAATATTTAGCGCTGGAAAAGATATTCAATAAACAAAGTAATGTACCGCGAAATTCAAATAAAACATTGAGTTGATGGGCCGCGAAATCCGAATGGGAAGCGGCCCTTAAACTACAATTTCAATCAAAAAAGCATTCCGCAAATAGATGAAATATGACATGTAAGGTGTTAGCCATTTCATGTACATCTCTTGTATATACATCATTTTTGCCACCCAGGCTACGTGGGCATTGTAAGGGTAGTATTGTAAAATCGTAACCAGAACAACGAATAAATGCCCAATGGTTTGTTCCAGGGCTTAAACGAAAAAAAAAAAAACCATTCAGAAAATTTTTAGAAAGTGTTGTTTCACCATTTTTAAGTGTTAAATGCAACATATTAAGCTGTTGCATCCAACACTTAAAAGTGGTGAAACAACACTTTCTAAATGCTTTCTCTCCTCCAACCCTCTAGATGTTAAATGTAACATTTGCGTGTTAAGAGTGTACATGTGTTATTCAGACTGCTGTGCTATAGAATCAGTTAAAAACATTTCTAATTGTCAAATTTCAATTAAAAAGGTAATCTTAAATGATGTTCACAAAGGCTTTCATGTTTGAAATAATTTCCAGCTATCCAGTTCTGCAAATAATTTATTGATGATATCATATCTTACCATATAGTTAATGAGAAATAACTTTCTATCTGCCTGGATATTTTGAAAAAAAAAAAAATTCTGGTCCTAAGTTTTGTCACAAGTAAGATACTGCGAATTGACAATGTTCACAACGTGCTTTGGAAATTGCGATTCAGATGTCGATTGCACAGTAATAGTATCAAAAAAGCCGGAATTAAATACGTGTGTAGTTTCCTCCGCCATTATTTTTTAAATTCGATATATTTGAACGTTTCTAAAAAAAAATCAGAAACAACATGTTTTTCAACGCGTGATAGGCTAAATAATATTCCTTGGTCGTAAGATTATGGTTATAATAAGGATATTCGAAACTGGATTTTTGATTGGAAAACAAATGGTTGATTATAGGCAGGTTGGGGGGTGGGGGGGTCAATATGGTCCCCTACCAAACTTTGTGTCCTATTTCCGGAACGCCAAATACTTGAGAGCTGACACTCCATGACTTTGTAGCATACCATATTGAGGTCATTTTGGTCCTATTTGCATGATCCTCCTTATCATGGGTAAATTCAAAATTGTGACCGTGTGGGGTGTAACAGGGAAATGATGTTTTCGTCATTTTTGTTCAAAATTTTTGCTTTTCTGTGAGGAAAGTGAGCAAAAACGATTTTTTTCACATCTATCATATGACTATTAGTTACTAATTTATCTTGCAGCTTTTGCCGAGAAATGGCAAAGATAAAATAAATCGAAAAATCTGACAGAAAAATCGACCAAAAAAAAAATGAAAATGACGTCACTGTGATGTCATCACATCGGCCATCTTGGATATTTTTGCATCTCTGATAGAGCTTGACCCAAGCGTATAGTGTGGTAAGTTTCAGCCCCTAGCTCAAGGGGTAAGGAAAATATTTAAGAGAGGAGGGAGTCAGATCCCCCCCCCCCTCCCCAAGGCCTTGACAGGTCCCCAAATCCCCAGGCCAGATAGGGTTAATAGGCCATTTGCCAGTTCTACTATCGTTACAGAGCAATGCCGGGTATATTCACTGTGTAGCAGATATGTACAAAATGTACAAGCAACTGTTTCACACCCTTTTCCAAATTTCGAAATAAATATAATATATAGTTCTCCTCGTACCCCGTTTTCTTTATAATACAGACTGCAAAATGTACTTTTCATTCGTCCTTTAATTTAACTGCGTGCCTTTTGACAACATACCCGACATTTAATCCCGAATTTGTACGAGTACTTTAATTGCAGCACCCATACCTCCGCGAGAGCCTTTGAAATACGCAATCCTTTTTCTATTTTTGAAAAGAGATTCCTCTTTCAATCATATCGTATGTTTCAACGAACTGGGATGCAAATTGAATTTATCTGAAATTTTGATGCATGCGACTTTGTGAATAAAATTTTATCACATGAAAAAAAAAACCCGTACATAATTATATGACATTGTTACCGGTCATATATTTGAAAAAAAGCAAAAACATTATTACCTATACCCATACTGTATATATATTTTTCACTTGAGTATAAATAAAATGTATATGAAGGTCATTCAAAATGGTTATTAATCCACGAAAAAGGTTGAATAGCGCGATCAGGGACATTTCTCTATCATTTCAATATACAATTCAAGGTAAACATTCACGAGGGGGACCCATCCATGCACTATCCCCTCAATATAAGATGAACATTCACCAGGAAGACCCATCCCCTATGCTCTTAATATACCTATAAGATGAACATTCACCAGGAGGACCGTTATCCATCACCTCAATATACATATCAGGTGAACATTCACGAGGAGGACCGTTATCCATCACCTCAATATACATATCAGGTGAACATTCAACAGGAGGACCGTTATCCATCACCTCAATATACATATCAGGTGAACATTCACCAGGAGAACCGTTATCCATCACCTCAATATATACATATCAGGTGAACATTCAACAGGAGGACCGTTATCCATCACCTCAATATACATATCAGGTGAACATTCAACAGGAGGACCGTTATCCATCACCTCAGTATACATATCAGGTGAACATTCAACAGGAGGGCCGTTATCCATCACCTCAATATACATATCAGGTGAACATTCAACAGGAGGACCGTTATCTATCACCTCAATATACATATCAGGTGAACATTCAACAGGAGGACCGTTATGCATTCACCAGGAGGACCGTTATCTATCACCTCAGTATACCTATAAGATGAACATTCACCAGGAGGACCGTTATCTATCACCTCAGTATACCTATAAGGTAAGCATTCACCAGGAGGACCGTTATATATCACCTCAGTATACCTATAAGGTAAGCATTCACCAGGAGGACCGTTATCTATCACCTCAGTATACCTATAAGGTAAGCATTCACCAGGAGGACCGTTATCTATCACCTCAGTATACCTATAAGGTAAGCATTCACCAGGAGGACCGTTATCTATCACCTCAGTATACCTATAAGGTAAGCATTCACCAGGAGGACCGTTATCTATCACCTCAGTATACCTATAAGGTGAACATTCACCAGGAAGACCGTTATCTATCACCTCAGTATACCTATAAGGTGAACATTCACCAGGAGGACCGTTATCTATCACCTCAGTGTACCTATAAGGTAAGCATTCATCAGGAGGACCGTTATCTATCACCTCAGTATACCTATAAGGTAAGCATTCACCAGGAGGACCGTTATCTATCACCTCAGTATACCTATAAGGTAAGCATTCACCAGGAGGACCGTTATCTATCACCTCAGTATACCTATAAGGTAAGCATTCACCAGGAGGACCGTTATCTAGCACCTCAGTATACCTATAAGGTAAGCATTCACTAGGAGGACCGTTATCTATCACCTCAGTATGCCTAAGAACGGCCCTCCTGGTGAATGTTCACGTTATCGGCATATCGAAATGATAGAGAATGGTCCCCCTGGTGAATGTTCACGTTATCGGCATATCGAAATGATAGAGAATGGTCTCCCTGGTGAATGTTCACAGGTATCTTGAGGTAATAGAGAACAGGTATATCTAAGTACCGGTAATAGGAACGGTCTTGCTGATGAATGTTCACTTTATATGTTTATTGGGGTAATAGAGAACGGTCTTCCTGATGAATGTTCACTTTATATGTTTATTGGGGCAATAGAGAATGGTCCTCCTGATGAATGTTCACTTTATATGTTTATTGGGGTAATAGAGAACGGTGTTCCTGATGAATGTTCACTTTATATGTTTATTGGGGTAATGGAGAACGGTCCTCCTGATGAATGTTCACTTCATATGTTTGTTGGGGTGGCGAAGCAGATGTTTCTCATTGATATTCACTTTATACTCTTTTATTGGGGTAATAATAGAGAACATTTATATGTTTATTGGGGTAATAGAGAACGGTCTTCCTGATGAATGTTCACTTTATATGTTTATTGGGGTAATAGAGAACGGTCCTCCTGATGAATGTTCACCTTGTAGGTACATTGAAGTGAAAGAGAACATGTATATCGCAGTGATAGGGAACGGTCCTTCTGGCGAATGCTCACCGTATAGATATATTGAGGTGATGGACAACGGTCCCCCTGGTGAATGCTAACCTTATAGGTATATTCAAGTGGTAGCGAACGGTCCTCCTGGTGAATGTTCGCCTTATATACAGAATGAAGATATATAAAACCGCACCCCTGGTGAATGTTGACTTTATATGTTTACTGAAGCAATAGTAAACGGCCCTCCTGTTGAATGTTCACATTATAGGTACCGGTATATTGAAGTTAAAGAGAACGGTCCTCCTGGTGAATGTTCACGTTATAGGCGTATTGAAGTGATAGAGAATGGTCCCCCTGGTGAATGTTCACTTTATAGGTACCTTAAGGTAATAGAGAACATATACATCGAAGTGAAAGAGAACGGTCCACCTGGTGAATGTTCACTTTATATGTTTATTGAAGTAATAATGAACGGTCCTCCTGTTGAATGTTCACCCCTGGGGAATGTTATCAGTATATCGAAGTGATAGAGAACGGCCCTGTTGGTGAACGTTCACATTATATGTTTATTGAGGTAATAGGGAACGGTCCTCCTGGTGAATGTTCAAGTTATAGATATATTGAAGTGGTAGAGAAGGGTCCTCCTCTTGAATGTTCACGTTAAAGGCATATCGAAGTAATGGAGAATGGTCCCCCTGGTGAATGTTCAATTTATAGGTATCTTGAGGTAATAGAGAATCGAAGTGATATGTGCGGTCCTCTTGATGAATGTTCTCTTTATATGTTTATTGCAAAGTATAATAGTGAACGGTCCACCTGGTGAATGTTCACCTTACAGGTATATTGAGGGGATGCATAGCCTATGGTATATGTAAGGCATAGAGAGTGGGTCTTCCTGGTGAATGTTCACCTTACAGGTATATTGAGGGGATAGGGGATGGGCCCCTGGTGAATGTTCATCTTATATTGCGGAAATAGTGGATGGGTCCCCCTCGTGAATGTTTACCTTGAATTGTATATTGAAATGATAGAGAAATGTCCCTGATCGCGCTATTCAACCTTTTTTCGTGGATTAATAACCATTATGAATGACCCTCATATACATTTTATTTATACTCAAGTGAAAAATATATATCCAGTATGGGTAGGATAATTTTTGTTTTCAAATATACGATCGGTAACAATGTCATATAACATAGAGGTTTTTTCAGGTGATGAAACTTTATTCACATAAGTAGCATGAATCAAAATTTCAGATAAATTCAATTTGCATTCCAGTTCGTTGAAACAGACGATAGGATAGAACTTCGGGAATCTCTTTTCAAAAATAGAAAAACGATTACATATTTCAAATGCTCTCGCGGG
The DNA here is from genome assembly GCA_036873755.1 of Hanleya hanleyi. Lineage (NCBI taxonomy): Eukaryota > Metazoa > Mollusca > Polyplacophora > Lepidopleurida > Hanleyidae > Hanleya > Hanleya hanleyi. The sequence continues at coordinate 22,099 of JAVTVY010013912.1, forward strand.
GGTATGGGTACTGCAATGTACTCGTACAATTCGGGATTAAATGTCGGGCATGTTGTTAAAAGGCACACAGTGATACTAAATGACGAATGAAAAGTATATTTTGCAGTCTGTTTGTATTATCAAGTAAACGGAGTACGAGGAGAACCATATCTGGCCTCGGGATTTGGGTCAGGCTCTATCAGGAATGTAAAATATCCAAGATGGCCGATGTGATGATGTCACAGTGACGTCATTTTTAATAAAGACATTTTTGGTCGATTTTTCGGTCACATTTTTCGATTTATTTTATCTTTGCCATTTCTCGGCAAAAGCTGCAAGATAAATTAGTAAGTGATTGTGTGATGTGAAATGAAAAAGTTTTTGCCCACTTTGCCTCAGGGTCCTAAGCAGAAATTTCCTCATGAAAAAGCAGAAATTTTGAACAAAAATGACGAAAACATCACTTTCCTGTTACACCCCACACGGTCGCCATTTTGAATTTACCCATGATCCTCTGCTCGGAGGATCATCCAAATGGGATCAAAATTACCCCAATATGGTATGCTACAAAGTCATGGAGTGTCAGCTCTCAAGTATTTGGCGTTCCGGAAATAGGACACAAAGTTTGGTAGGGGACCATATTGCCTCCCCCCCACTCCCCCCCCCCTCGCAACCGGCCTATAGTCAACCATTTTTTTCGACTATCCTTATTATAATTCAATTCAATTTCGACTATCCTTATTATAACCATAATCTTACGACCAAGGGATATTATTTAGCCTGTCATGCTTTGAAAAAATGTTGTTACTGATTTTTTTAGAAACGTTCAAATATATCGAATTTAAAAAATAATGGCGGATGAAACTACACACGTATTCAAGTCCGGCTGTTTTGATGCTATTACTGTGCAATCAAGATCTGAATCGCAATTTCCAAAACACGTTGTGAACATTGTCAATTCGCAGCATCTTACTTGTGACAAAACTTAGGACCAAAATGTAAGTTATTTCTCATTAACGAGATATGAAATATGGTAAGATTTGCAGAACTGGATAGCTGGAAATTATTTCAAACATGTGATTATGGAACCCTTTGTGAACATTTAAGATTTTTTTTCTTGTCTTTTGTCAAAATTGAAATGTGATAGTTAGAAATGTTTTTAACTGAATCTTTCGCTCGACAATCTGAATAACACATGTATATTTCAGAATATTTGTTTATTTCAAGATATTGTTTACGTTAAAGAGACAACTTGTTGCCGCTCCAGTCTTCCAAGTTTTTGTACGTTTTCCATTGAATGCTGATGACCAATGCAGACTTTTCTTCTTATTTAAATAATTAATGAATGGGTACCGGTACTTATATTTTAAATGATGCCCAATTTTCCTAAATATGGCAAAATATATGGTTAGAGTTAGGCTACTGTTATCTGTACGATATGGTCTACAAGATCTAGCTTTCATCATTTGTGAAGTGGTTAATTTTTAGTCTAAAACCAGTTATTTGTACCAACTTTTCATACGTATAAATTCCATCTCATAATATGCTTGTTCAATCTCAAGTATAGCCTACTTAAACTGACGGGCGATGCTGTTAAAACATCAGAAATTCCTTTACCGGGCCTGCAAAACCGCAGACTGAAAATGTCCTGTCCTCACCAACTGAAGGTGACACGCCTCTCAATAGGACGAACTCCCTGCAGATATATCCTACTCTGAAGTAGGTAATGTGTGCATTATTGCGCAGTGCGCGCCTACGTCAAATCCGGGTGTCCTCGTGAATATTGGCTCTCCTCTTGAACGGTCCCTTGGTGAATGTTGGCTGGCAGCTGCTACTCTTCAAATCGGTCTTTTTTTGAGAGAAGGTGAATTACGAGTTACGTCCCTTGAACCACGCTTTGATGACGGAACCCACAGTGACTTGAGTAGCAGGGGGTGTCTTCGTCGATGTTGTTGTTGTTGTGATTATATATATAATTTTTTTTGCAAGAATATATTTATTTCCCACCTTTTCATACACCACAATGACAGTAGATGTCATAAAAATGCTTTATATACGCTCTAAATCGATCTACATACCCCTCCTCTACTAGATCTCCATCTCTAATAACAAGTGTGGTTACTTAATGTTAAAGCCGTATACCGACTTTCGCCACGAATCCCGGTACAGGGGGTAATTCGGGTGTCTGCAGACAACCAACAGTAAATGGACGAGCAGACGTGAACTATGGTGAAAACTAAACGGGCGTGGAGAATTCCATGAGGTAAGTTCTCCTGCATTCGAAGCTTTTCGGCCTCGATTTCAAAAGTCTTCGGAAGTCTTTTATCAGTTACTGGAAACCAGCCATATCGTGGAGAATGTATTGTGTGCCGGGATTCGTGGCGAATTCTTTAACATAGAAGTAACCACACTTGTTATTAGAGATGGAGATCTAGTAGAGGAGGGGTATGTAGATCGATTTAGGGCGTATATAAAGCATTTTTATGACATCTACTGTCATTGTGGTGTATGAAAAGGTGGGAAATAAATATATTCTTGCAAAAAAAATTATATATATAATCACAACAACAACAACATCGACGAAGACACCCCCTGCTACTCAAGTCACTGTGACGGAACCACATCGTCCAGGTTTTCGATTCGAGCTCAGACAAATCGATTTATTTCATATTTTGGAAGTCCGATGTCGGTGCTGCAGGGGGTATGCTGATTCAAAGACTTGTGCCATGCGCTCAAGATGTCAAGCTCCAACAGAAAAAGTCCCGATCTACGAAGGCAAAGCCAGGAACAGAAAACGAACCTATACAACAAAAACAACAACAACATACACTGTCTCAGTGTCTGTGTCTGCGGATGAAGGTTTAATTTGTCAGACTACCCGGTCGTACTTCCTGTAGATTACACTCGCTATGACAGGCAGAACGAGGTAAATAATTCCATCTCTATAATTTATTGTTGTTGTGTTAAAAAAAAAGAGGGGGGGGGGGTGTCATTGAATGGTAATAAGTTTTAGCTTCAAGTCGATAAGTTTTAGTTTCTTGAACAATCTAAACCTGATAAGGAAACTGAAACATTTATGGATTAAGAACATCGTATGAGAAATAAAATTTGCACAAGAACACTAAAATACCCAATTTCTTGACTGGGAAATCTAGATTGACCGTGAGGCCCATCTAACATGTCTAATGAAGAAGAGGCTGGGGATAAATATCTTTGAATCCTTAGCTACATGTATATTTCATAAGAAAGGAAACATTTAGATTTTTTTTTCTCGAGGCCACTGGCGGACCTGATCACCCCTGAAGTACACCTCTCCCCCCCATCCTCCCCCACATGAAGTTAGCTGAAACATATCCCTATAGAATAGTAGCAACATGGATGAAGGGAGAGCTGCCTGGTTGATGACTTCAATGCAGGACATCCCATGCTATTTTACTAGTCTTAGAGAATGTTTGCACTTTAAATGTTTAATGGATCCCTTGATTCCTAGATGATAGGTTCATGGCACCTCTGACCTGTGTATTGAAGTGCGAGTACAGGTGTACTTTTGTGGTTCACAGTCTCCCTTTTCATTCTATTTCTGCAGCTTAGGGCAGATTTGTAGTCAATGATAACTGGACAGTGGTGTGAATGCTACTTTGCTAATAATTGTGACAACTTCAAGCCCCCCCGCCCACCCCCATATTATAAGTCCTATCTTAGATAGCACCTGTCCAACATTTAACATGGCCAGTATTTCAAATGTGCTCCGCGGCTCCTGTGTTTATGGCCCAGAACCATATCAACCATTATTACGCCTCAGAGTAGCTTGTTTGATAGCCGATTGGTCAATTGCCATCCCATAAATAGTTCGTATTAGGGCAGCCACACACCTAATACGAACAATCACGTGTTAACGTTACCATAGTGGAAGGTGGAATTGACGTAGCCTGTCCTTCAATGCAACGTCACAAAACCGACACGTCACAAAACGAAGAGCTACGTCGTATCAATGGCTTTGTGACGTTGCGCCTCAGCGTTTGCTTTCAACCCAAAGACGTTGTGGGCATGCGCGACTCTTTCGTATTAGGTCAGGAAATGTGAATCAGTTGAAGTTGTCTTACGAAAACAAACCGCATTTAATCGTTGTTGTCGTCGCGTTTTCGGCTTAAACAAAGGCTCTTCGGCATAATAAAATCGTTATGATGTTTGTTTGAGGGGGCATACGAACTATTTACATGGTCAGTGTGGGGGATTCTTATCGGTCTCGCCTGACGGCTCGACCGATAAGAATTCCCCACACTGACCATGTAAATAGTTCGTATGCCCCCTCAAACAAACATCATAACTGATAGAGTGGTTAAGGGTACTACAAGGAAATAGTAATACAAAGTGAAAACATGATGAGTAACAATATACCTCACAGCCAGTGCTATTACTGCTGTCTGTTAAAAACAACCACAAAACTTCTATGATGATGCCCAGTCCTCTACGGACGTCCACTTCCAGCGAAGCGTTTGTTTTCGGACAACAGCCTCGCAATATTGTTGTTGTTGTTGTTGTTACCGGAAACAACTGAAAACACGCTTTGCATTATGGGATAAGAAATACAAAACTGCGGCTTTCAAAAGGAAACCATATATTGGTCCAAATGTTTACCACACCATGATGTACCATTTTATATCGGTACATCGTTGGCACCCATACATCTATCTCAACATTGGCGGTGAACAAAATGTTTACCAATTTATATTGGACCATGTTGGTACCAATGTCGAATTACAAAGACACTGAAGATTTCTTCAAGAATATAAGGAATTTATTGCCATATGAACTCTTCAATTGATGCAATTAGGACAGACAAACTTATTTAAACATACACATAATAAAACATGATACATGTATAACACAGTGTAAACATCAATACTGTTTAGTGAACACTTATCATGCAATAATTTAGCGAACATTTATCATCATGCAATCGTTTAGTGAACATATATCATGCAGGTTATATAAAAACCAAGCAAAATAAATACATCATTGATATTTTTCTCGATAATGTACATACAGATCTTTTCCTATTTACATAAATATAAATCTCCACAGCTACAACTAACTATGCTTTATAAAACAAACTAATGCAAAATATAGGGCGGAGAGGGTGGGTGTTTCAAATTCTCAAACAGTCACGTACTAAGTTTACACAGGCCTTCGAACATCAATAGAAAAGTTCAAGAATGAGATCTGTGTAAAAGACCTCAGAATAAATACCTGAGAGAGACATTCAGGAGAAGTGACAAGTACTCACTCACAGGTGATCACAATACATGATTCCCGCCAAAAAGGAGTACACAGGAAACCAAAGGAACTCTCTCACCAAAAGAGCTCACTCACACACAGAAAACCCAGGTGCATTGTAATTAAGTTTTTTTATTCCGGAGAACAAAATATGCCGACTATCATGGTTACATCATGAGGGGAAAACGCGTGTGTATCAAACAATCATCAAACGGTGTCAATACCAAATGAGACGGAGTTATCAGCAATCAAAGTCTATTTCCCCCCAAAAAATCAAAATTCACCAAGTTGGCATTTCCAAATCACCAACTAAATTATGGTTGCGTAGTATTTAATAAATGCTCTTCCAAATCACTCAACCAAAATCAGATGGTGTCACTTGACACCATCAGACCACAATGTAAATTGAGTGTAGCGCCGATATGTCAACACTCAAAAAATTTTAATTTTTTTTTCAAAGTAAACCCAAGAATGTGTGTTTGAATAAACACTAAACTCTCAATCAAAATCAGATGGTGCCACTTAACACCACCAGACCACAATCAAATTGAGTGCAGTGTTGATATGTCAACACTCAAAATGCAATCAGAGTTTGTGTTGTAATAAACACCGAACAATCAACCACATCCTCCAGATCAAAGTCTGATAAAATATGGTACAAGTTTTTCAACACCCCACCACCAAAATACTGACTGTTTATTTAAACTCAATGTTTATTATTCCCAAAATACTGAGTGTATTTCAGCAACACTGACCACTCAGCCGTTTTACAGTGTAAGTCACCATTGAGTACACCATCAATGTTTACAGTGTATATTGACCACCACTGAATATGAGGTCAATTCAATTTTTACAGTGTAACAGTGAACACCAGCAATGTATGTATTCACTATGTAAACATTAACTGCTAGTATAAGACAGCCAGGTTAGCAGATAAGAAGCAATTTTTTGGTTTATTTAAAAAAAAATGTTAACAGAATTTACTCACAGGTAGCATTCAGCTACATGCAACACCTTACGAAAAGCCACGAAGTTAGTAGCCAAGCTTTGAGGATAAATTTTGACCAAGTCCATAATAAACTAGGTACCAATATATTAGCAAATCTATTGAAACACCAATTTGAATGTTCTATGCCATGGCTAGCAAATGAGAGAAAATCCCCACATTCACTGTAAGCATCAGCTAATCCCTCGCGCAATAGCTACCAGCCAATAGCCAGGTGAACTTGACAATGAAATTTAGCGAATTCCAAAAATTAGGCCATAGATTTTCAGTGAATGTCCCAATAAAATTCACAAAAACTGACCACCGGGAAAGTCAATGTAGTTTCACCGATAATACAAAGTCGAACTATTGCTACACATTTCAAGTCGACCACACCAGTGAAAAATGGCCAACAGAAATTGACAGTGCTATAGATTCCCACGAACAAGTCTCGATAAGACAACCGTGCAAAACTTCACCAGTGGCACAGCTATAATGACAAATTCAGATCACAAAAAAAAAATCAATGATGCAAATACCAATCTTGCATCTGAACCAGAATCTGTCAACAGCACGACTGACCCTGACCCTGTACCCCAAACTCATTCACCGAACCGAAAAGAAATGACTAATCAGACCGCGTTCAGTCAGTAGAACTTCATCCCATGCACAAAATCTCATCCAAAATCCCCAACATTACCAACCCAACCACTGAACACATAAAAATATAATTATCATGGGACAGGACTATGAACAAAACACAAAAATACACATATGGACACACAAACAGTACCGGTACACATAATACATGAACACAAACATATAAACCATTCAAATATTGCACCGGTCAAAACCTTTATCCTAACTTCTAACCCTAATTTGCCCTACCAAATACTATCTCAGAAAAATAAATACCTCAAAATTAACCAAACCACACAAATTGACAAAACTCTAGGTAAATCTAAGTTGCAATAATGAAGGCAACCAGCAGGGAAGTTTGCCCGCTATACTGGCCGTCTAACCAACCTAAACAATTACAATCCTATTCCTTTTTATTCCCGAATGTTACCCTTCAAGTTACTGTCGTTGTTGTTGTTGTTCCAAATGAACAACAACAACGTGTCAGTAATCTCGCAAAATTTTCAAAAGGAACGCGAAATCAAACCAAATTGTAAACTGGGGTAGTTCAAAATAACCCCGCTCCACTCGCGATAAATTGTACCAGGACAAATATGGCAAATAAAACCGATCTGACGAAAGAGAAGACTATCAAGGGTCCAATTTTCGTCACAACACACAGACTGTTTTTGGCTCAATTCAAGGAACAATCATTGCCAAGCCATACCATATACTGCACAGAGCTTGAGAACTATTGCCGTATAATCATTAGTTAACAACTAATGAAAGTCTACGCACTTTCATTTGGAAAATCCGCCACTGAACAGCTGTTCAACTCCCCAAAAACGTGTCCATGCTGACGAGGAAAAATTATCCCAGAATTTCGTTGGAAGTTCAAAAACACACAAAACCTATGGCAAGCCAAAGTGCTTTTTATTCGAGAATTTCCGATATCGGAAATTGAATTCCCGATATCGGAATTAAAATTTCCGATATCGGAAATTCATGACCTTCAATTTCCGATATCGGAAATTGAATTCTCGATATCGGAAATTGAATTTCCGATATCGGAAATTGCAATTCCCGATATCGGAAATTAGAATTTTCGATATCGGAAATTGAATTTCCGATATCGGGAATTGCAATTTCCGATCGGGGACAATTCCCGATATCGGAAATTCAATTCCCGTTATCGGAAATTCAATTTCCGATATCGGAAATGGAATTTCCGTTATCGGGAATTGTCACTGAATTCCCGATATCGGAAATTGCAACTCTAGGGTGCACTCCACACTTGCCAAGGTTTCGTACAAAGTGCTCCCTCCCTAATTTTATAATAAGGAAGGTCGCCCGATTTTGACAGCAAGGTAATTCTTCTTACCTTTCTACTAACTGATATCTATAGTATCACCCTGCTGGACGTAACAATTTCCCCAAACGAGGATATAACAATTGCTTGTTGATCGCACCCACTCGCCACTACAGAGTTAATCGTGTCCGGAATTGAATATCTGGCGGACCAAAATCCGCACTTTTTCGGGAAGCGAAAATGATGATTCCTTTATATGGCGATAAAATTTTCCAAAAACGAGTAGGTCGACCCCCCGTTTTTTCGCCATTTTAAATTGTCCTTTGGACGGGAAACACTTTAACATACATAAAAAGAAAATCATTTCATACGTTTTCGCTGGGTTGCGGGTAGAATTTGACACATTTTCATATATTGATAAAATTCCGTAATATGTGGAAGGAAAAGATCTCAAAATTCAGCAAAATGGAAACTTACTGTACCTTCAAAACTGAATTGTCGGCTGAAGATACAGTCATGTCTGTAACGAACAGAAAACATCGAGTTTTCTTTTTTTCAGTCGATACCATAATACACCTGTAGAAGATCGTTTATGTAGTGTCTGCAAGGTGATACAAAATGAGAATCACTTTCTATTAGAATGTTCTAGATTTGAAAAAGAGAGAGAGATCCTATTCAATACTATTGACTCATTCATGCCCACGGCTATACCGAGACTCGGTCCGTATTTACTAGGTACTCTCATGTCCTCAGTTGATCAATCAGTGATAGATGCTATAGCAAAATATGTCTATACCTGTTCTGCAAGGTTACAGTAGATGAAACCTAAATTACACTATGTATGTTAAATGCAAAATAGCGTAGTCTCCTCTGCCACAGTTACCAGGCGACAACAGATCGGGACCTAATCAACAACACCTGTATCTGAATCTGAATTGATCGTATTGTTTTTATGTATTGCTTGTACTTTTTATATGTCCTGTATGTATTGTTTTTATGTATTGCTTGTACTTTTTATATGTCCTGTATGTATTGTTTTTATGTATTGCTTGTACTTTTTATATGTCCTGTATGTATTGTTTTTATGTATTGCTTGTACTTTATATGTGTCCTGTATGTATTGTTTTTATGTATTGCTTGTACTTTTTATATGTCCTGTATGTATTGTTTTTATGTATTGCTTGTACTTTTTATATGTCCTGTATATTGTTTTTATGTATTGCTTGTACTTTTTATATGTCCTGTATGTATTGTTTTTATGTGGTGCCTTTAGCCTTCGGGCAGAAATGAACAATAAACCATCTTATCTTATCTTATCTATCTTATCTTATATTTTATGGAGTTTTTCAGAAAAGTTAAAGAAGGGTTAAGGATGATTGCACGTCTTTCCTTTTCAATTTCAATAGCTCACAAGTCTGAAATAATGACACGAGTGTGCCCATTTAGAAAATATATACTTTTACAAGGTTTTTTACATCGATCTATTTATGGCCGAAGATCCGAACCCATGCCTGTTTTTAGCCGCACATCATTTAGGTGTGGAATGCACCCCTAGGTTTTGTAAAGCTTCCAGAGCTTTCATTTTCGATATCGGAAATTCGGTGACAATTTGGGAAATTCTATTTCCGATATCGGAAATTGAATTCCCGATATGGGAAATTCTATTTCCGATATCGAAAATTGTCACTGAATTTCCGATATCGGAAATTCTAATTCCCGATATCGGAAATTAGAATTTCCGATATCGGGAATTGAATTCCCGATATCGGAAATTCGGAATAAAAAGCACTTTGGCTTGCCATAAAAACCCCTTCTATAAAGCAACAAACTTCCAGCTTATATCGACCCAATCGTAAATAGCAGTCAACAAATTTGTCAGGACTCGGGAATCTGATTTTCACACGCAAATTTTCTCAAAATACAAATTACAATATGGCCGACTAGCAAAAGGCAAACTTACGCCAGAATCGCCAACCAGATCAAATTTGTCTACAACGGACCAATTTGAACAGATTAATTAAACTTCTAGTATGGCAAGCCAAAGTGCTTTTTATTCTGAATTTCCGATATCGGAAATTGCAATTCCCGATATCGGAAATAGAATTTCCGATATCGGAAATTCAGTGACAATTTTCGATATCGGAAATAGAATTTCCCATATCGGGAATTCAATTTCCGATATCGGAAATAGAATCTCCCATATCGGAAATTGTCACCGAATTTCCGATATCGGAAATGAAAGCTCTGGAAGCTTTACAAAACCTAGGGGTGCATTCCACACCTAAATGATGTGCGGCTAAAAACAGGTATGGGTTCGGATCTTCGGCCATAAATAGATGTAAAATCTTTAACATAAACCTTGTAAAAGTATATATTTTCTAAATGGGCACATTCGTGTCATTATTTCAGGAGACTTGTGAGCTATTGAAATTGAAAAGGAAAGACGGGCAATGCTCCTTAACCCTTCTTCAACTTTTCTGAAAAACTCCATAAAATATATGAAAATGTGTCAAATTCTACGCGCAATCCAGCGAAAACGTATGAAATGATTTTCTTTTTCTGAAAAAAAGAAAACTCGATGTTTTCTGTTCGTTACAGACATGACTGTATCTTCAGCCGACAATTCAGTTTTGAAGGTACAGTAAGTTTCCATTTTGCTGAATTTTGAGATCTTTTCCTTCCACATATTACGGAATTTTATCAATATATGAAAATGTGTCAAATTCTACCCGCAACCCAGCGAAAACGTATGAAATGATTTTCTTTTTATGTATGTTAAAGTGTTTCCCGTCCAAAGGACAATTTAAAATGGCGATAAAAACAGGGGGTCGACCTATTCGTTTTTGTAAAATTTTATCGCCATAAAGGAATCATCATTTTCGCTTCCCGAAAAAGTGCGGATTTTGGCCCGCCAGATATTCAATTCCGGACACGATTAACTCTGTAGTGGCGAGTGGGTGCGATCAACAAGCAATTGTTATATCCTCGTTTGGAGAAATGGTTACGTCCAGCAGAGTGATACTAAAGATATCAGTTAGTAGAAAGGTAAGAAGAATTACCTTGCTGTCAAAATCGGGCGACCTTCCTTATTATAAAATTAGGGAGGGAGCACTGTGTACGAAACCGTGGCAAATGTGGAGTGCACCCTAGAGTTGCAATTTCCGATATCGGATATTCAGTGACAATTTCCGATATCGGGAATTGTCCCCGAATTTCCGATATCGGAAGTTCAATTTCCGATATCGAAAATTCCAATTTCCGATATCGGGAATTGCAATTTCCGATATCGGAAATTGAATTTCCGATATCGAGAATTCAATTGCCGATATCGGAAATTGAAGGTCATGAATTTCCGATATCGAAAATTTTAATTCCGATATCGGAAATTTTAATTCCGATATCGGAAATTCTCGAATAAAAAGCACTTTGGCTTGCCATATTCTAGACACCAGTTGTAATAATTACACCTACATAGATATTAGCCAGTACATGGGGCAGGCTTACCTGCCAGTTAAAACCCCGAGAGAAGTAGTCTATCACGTCTTGTCCGTCCCAAGTCAGTTCCTTCTCTGGCTTTCTTTACCAAGCCCGCGAGTTACTCTCATTGGCTAGAGGGCAATCAGCGCCCTCTACCAAGGGGAGAGAGAGGAGACAACTCTTGTAATAATAAAGCACTTCTCTCCCCTGCATCACTGACACTAATGTTCCTTAATAGTCTGTTATAGTGTATTACTGACAAGTGAGAAAACCTATTCTCAATACAATTCGTTGACAGACAATGACATACAGCCAACTGGCAATCTGTTGTCGAAGGGACACCATTCTTAATTTTAAAAACAAACAGGTTCGTTCATGTTTAAATACAATGAAACAACAAAGGAAATTGACCCAAACACTTATCCGATCACTGTTACGTGCAGCTGTTAACAAATAGAGCTTTAGCATCATTATCACGAGGCTTGTTTTTTTTCCAAGAGCCCTCGTGCTTTTGTGAATATGTAATTAGATATATACCCTGTTGAGCACCGCCCTTAATTAAAAATGAAGCACTGAATCCTTTTTGAGGAAACAGATTGTATGTCCACTTCTACAACATGAACTAACAGGAAACCTGACCTTTATTATTTCTGTTTCCCAAGAACTCTCTGACCTTACTACATGTCTAACTGTTTTTTATAAACCAAAAATACGACAAACACATACTGCTCAGTATCAGATGTTAACACTTATTGTTCAAAAGTATATGCTGTTGGTTTCAAGACAAGGACAAGAATACAAAATATAAAAGACTAAAATCACTAACATATTATATACATAATGGAAAAAGAATAAATGGAAAATTGAAAACTGCAAAAAACCATATATCTATTAATTGACGCTGACTTCAAAATAGACAATAAGAATACGAAACGGTCGGGTAAGTGTAAAATAGATGAATACCCGGAGACGTCTCTTTAATTTCACATCATATTCCCTACTCAACCCACAAAGTTAAGAGTTTATTCCGTGCAATGGAAAGCGTTTATTAAAATAATTGGCGCAAAAAGGAGGATCATTTACGAGAAAATGAAGCACACAGGTTGCGCAGGCCTGAGGCAGAGTATTTAGCACCAAATCATCACCAGCACGTAAAGTTAGTACTGACCACCTAAGAGTGATATGAAAAATCAACGCTCAAACCAAACATGCAGACAAAGTAAAGATGGTTCTAAAGATGTCGAGAGAGTTGCGTGTGCTTCTACTATCTTTAATTTCAAAAATAAAACCTGTCGACTTCCAGGTAAAAGTTCGATTTTCACTGTCGAAGCCAAAGCTCTATTGCCAGATTCGGAAGGTATTGGGTCTACTCTAGGAGGAAACTATATTATATTCTCGCATTCACTGCCATCTCCCCAAGCCATGAAAAGTGGGACATTCTACAATTATATGACCGTAGATTTCGTCAACAGATTGATATTGGGTTTTGTTGGTTGCCTAGCCACGTTGGCATCAAAGGAAATACTGAAACTGATGAAATTGCTAAGAAAGCCCTAGATAATGAGGTTGATCGTGTTGGAATTACAAGCGTCTAGTCCGTCATTCATAATCCAGCCGTCGTCCATTAGAGAATATCCGCGTCCATAATCCAAAGACCTATTCCATATTCCATATAACAGTATTAGCACCAAATTCAAAAAGACAATCATAGTATACATACACATAGGCTTGTTTCCTGCAAGAGAGAAGCGGTCAACAGTTTTTAATGATGCCGGCAAGACATCATGATATTCCAAAAATATCAAATCCGTATCGCTGATCAGTATTCTTAATCCATAATATTAGTTGTAAAGTCGTCATCTAAAGAATGATGTATCTCAGTCACGCTTTGATTGTGACTGTTCCTATGAGTACCATGAGGATCTTGAAGTACATGGGTTCATACGGCCCCTAGCCCCGGGTTAAGCGGAATTAGACACAAGTTACGAAGCGTAGCGCCATAGATCTTGCACGCTACGTTCGTATTTTGCTATCAGCATGCGATATGTATCGCCAAATTTGAAAACTTTGAGTGGAGGCGCTTGGTGGAATAGCCCTGTTTTATAAGTTTCTGCAACAATGTTTTGTGACGTTGATTAAAATCATCACATTTAACACAGGATCTAGCAAATGCTACTAAGCGAGATATGTATACGCCATATGCAGGTCCCACTGGAATATTACTATCCAGAAAGGGATGGTTTACGATGTCGAAATTGTAATCATCTCTTTTGTCATAAAGTCGACGAGAGAGAATGCCCGCTTCATTTTTATAGAGATAGAGATCTAAATAAGATGTGCCTGTATGGCTATCTGTAGTTTCCTTCAAATCCAGTGAAGGCGGATATATATCCTTCACTGCGTCATTTATATAGCGATTATCCACAGCGAGAAGATCGTCTAAATAGCGTTTGGTGAATGAGAAGGAACGGGCTTTGAATGGATCGGTTTTTGAAAGCGCCTGCATATAGTCATATTCATAAGAGAACAGATACAGGTCAGCCAACAAAATCCCATTTAGCGATTTCAGACCCTCTTAGTGTGCTTACCTGAGAAGCTGTTCCAATCTTTACGGGATGCTGTGGATAATAACAAACTTCATGGGTCCAAAAAACTGTAGGCTATACTCATCTGAGCAACCGGAAACGTTTCGATCAAGCCATGATCAGGCGATGTAGAATCGGCAGCAGTATATATAACGCGTATAGACTCACGTTGAAGGCCGTACGCATGGCCGCAACGTCACTTCCGGTTTCTAGACCAAATTGTACCTCCAACACAAGAGAGCTTCCCTCAAAGTTCACTATAGTTCCGGCACTTCCGATGTGCGTGAATCGGGCGTGATCTTTGGGGATGTATTCCTCCGCGATGATGCGGTCTGGCGGTAATGCGGTCGCGGGAAAAACCTTCCGCGGACAGAAAGTAGTCCCCAGACTTCAAATACGCTGCATGGACCGATTGGGTCGAGTGAGGTGTCAAAGTGAAGCGCTTCTCCAGGGCGATCAACTCATGGGTGGGAGCACGTAAACTTAGGATTTCTCCCGAACACATAAAAAGCGGAACACGGACTTTACCCCTAAAATAGGGGAAAACCCCTATCGACCATGTCCAAAAGGCCTAATATCGGTCTCCGGCTATTCGGGGCCTGCTGAGAGAGGTAGGGTGGGATAATGGGTGCATGTAAAATTAGGATTTATCCCGAAAATATAAAAATGCGGAACACGGAATTTACCCCGAAAATAGGGGAAACCCCTATCAACCACGTCTAGTGGGGCTTATATCGGTCCCCGGCTTATTAGCTTACAAAGACCATTGTGAGGCCAACGAGCCGTCGCTGGTTCCGAAATGAGCGCTCGTGGTCCATAGCGCGGGCATCAAGGAAGGCTGTCATAGTCCAGTAGTGGTGGATGATAGCACACCTCTCCATTGAGTCCACTTTGTCGAGGACCGCTTGTGTGAACTCTTCCAGGATCTGGCGTCGCCCTTCGTTGTCGTCGCCTTCTCCAAACATGGACCGAACCACTGCTCTGTAACCCCTGAGTGAATTAACCACGGTCGCATGCAGTAAAATGCGAGTCGCATAGGGATGGGTCTCCGCCATGGCTCTGAAACAGTAGGAATGGGTGGTGTGGGGTCCAGAGGGCCGTGTTTTTTAGACCATGTCACCCATGCGCGACTATACGTAGCTCTACGGGTGTAGTCCATGCTAAGTACTATTCTGATTGGTTAGTCCAAAAAGAGAGCAACAACAACATCAAAGTTTATATGTCAATCCTTTTATTATCCCCTCCATCACAGCACATCCGCGCTAGGGGAACCGCTACGGGTGTGTTTACAATTCACTTATGCTATTGTACGTGTATTCAGAAGTTCATTGTGTTGATCTCAGAATGATGAGGGACACGAGTTAATCCCTATATATACAGAAACAACCACACACCACTATTACCACCACCACACACCAGTTCTACCACCACCACACACCACCATCACCACCACCGATGCGCGTTTTGGGAATACACTTGCTTTAATAGACAGTAACGCCCGTCCACGCTTAGCTTAACGCTTCAACGCCCTGGTGAACTAGCTCAGAAGCTCTGATTTTCATGGAATTGCCACCAATACATCGAAATGCAGTGACGCCCGTCGTTACGCCTTAACGCCCGTCTCAACGCCTTAACGCCCTATCTTTACGCCTTAACACCCGTCTCAGCGCCTTAACGGGCGATAAAGGGGATTTTAGAAGACGATTGTCCTTTGACCTCTTGGGTGCAATTCCGGTCACGTGACCTTTGAAAAAACTGATTTGGAGGACTATTGACCTTTGACCTCTGAGTGCACTCTATCCCATGATGCATCACTTCCGGTCACGTGACCGGAAGTGACCTTTGACTACATGGCCGGAAGTGACCTTTGGCCCTTGCGCTGTTCGGAAGTGACGTCATCGTACGCAGACGCACACACACACACACACATACACACATACCTCGTGCATCCGCACCCTGGTGTACCCTATGCCCTACGGGCTGTCACGTGACCGGAACTGACCTTTGACCCCTGCGAACGACTTTTATCTGGTATTGTGAGCATGCGCAGGGGTCAAAGATCAGTTCCGCCACGTGACAGCCTGTAGGGCATATGGTACACCAGGGCGCGGGTGCCCGAGGTGTGTGTGTGTGTGCGCCTGCGTACGGTGACGTCACTTCCAAACAGCGCAGGGGCCAAAGGTCACTTCCGGTCACGTGGGCAAAGGTCACTTCCGGTCAAGTGACGCATCATGGGATAGAGTGCACTTAGAGGTCATAGGTCAATGGTCCTCCAAATCAGCTTTTCAAAGGTCACTTCTGGTCACGTGACCGGAATTGCAGTCAGAGGTCAAAGGACAATCGTCCGCCAAATCCCCTTTATCGCTCGTCAAGGTGCTGAGACGGGTGTTAAGGCGTAAAGATAGGGCGTTAAGGCGTTGAGACGGGCGTTAAGGCGTAACGACGGGCGTTGACGGGCCTCACTGCATTTCGATGTATTGGTGGCAATTCCATGAAAATAAGAGCTTCTGAGCTAGTTCACCAGGGCGTTGAAGCGTTAAGCTAAGTGTTGACGGGCGTTACTGTCTATAAAAGCGAGCGTATTCCCAAAACACGCACCGGTGATGGTGGTGATGGCGGTGGTGGTGGTGTGTGGTGGTGGTAGATCTGGTGTGTGGTTGTGGTAATAGTGGTGTGTGGTGGTGTCTGTACATATAGGGATTAACTCGTGTCCCTCATCATTCTGAGCTCAGCACAATGAACTTCTGAATACACGGACAATAGCATAAGTGAATTGTAAACACACCCATAGCTGTTCCCCTAGCGTGGATGTGCTGTGATGGAGGGGATAATAAACTGATTGACCTGTAATGTTTGATGTTGTTGTTGTTGTTGCTCTCTTTTTGGACTAACCAATCAGAATAGTACTTATCACGGACTACATCCGTAGGGCTACGTATAGGCGCGCATGTGTGCCATGGTCTATAAAACACGTCTCTCTGGACCCAACACCCCCCATTCCTACTGTTGCAGAGCCATGACGGAGACCCATCCCTATGCGACTCGCATTTTACAGCATGCGACCGTGGTTAATTCACTCACAGGTTACAGAGCAGTGGTTCGGTCCATGTTTGGAGATGGCGACGACAACGAGGGGCGACGCCAGATCCTGAAAGAGTTTACAGAAGCGGTCCTCGACAGAGTGGACTCGATGGAGAGGTGTGCTATCACCCACCACTAGTGGACTATGACAGCCTTCCTTGATGCCCGGGCTATGAACCACGAACGCTCACGCCGGAACCATTGACCCTGACGCTGTGGCAATGACAGTTCCTTCTTACAGCGACAGAAAAGAACGCCTCTTCAGAGCCTCCATATCTTCCGAAAAAGGGACGGCTAACCAAGCACAACATTCACACACGAGTACATAGTTGTTTTTCTCCGCGTATTGATGGGAAAGAGATACTATATGTTCCAAGAAACTTCAAACAATCAGAAGTCCAAATTTTACATCAACTGCAGGTGAAGAGCAAGGAAAAGTTTGATTGGCTGAAATCTGCGTAATAGCGCGTTGAGACGGGCGTTAAGGCGTAAAGATAGGGCGTTAAGGCGTTGAGACGGGCGTAAGTAGTATATAAAAGCTAAATTCCTTATCATTGACCTACTTATTTGTTCCCCCGGGTAAAATTTGTGGAGCATGTGTGGATCTCTCGTCCAATCAGAAACGAGTATTTCAAATTGACCAAAAAGCTACCTCCAGCACAGGAGAGTTCCAATTTTTCCAGGTCAAAAATAGTTCCATGTATTCATCCGCGGTGATGCGGTTTTGGTGGTGATGCGGTCTGCTTCTGCGGAGAAAAAGTAGTCCCTAGATAAAATGGTCCGATTGGGTCGAGTGAGGTATCAAAGTGAAGCTTATGTGAAGGGGCATCTAATGGGCTGGGTGTAGGGTTGAAATATCGGCATTCTGCGCATGCGCGGTGGCCGAAGGGTATGGAAATAGACGTTTTGGAGCTAGGGGAGTCCCTAATGGACCAATGGGGTCGAGTGAGGTATCAAAGTGAAGCATTCGTGAAGGGGCATCTAATGGGCTGGGTGTGGGGTTGAAATATCGGCATTTTGCGCATGCGCGGTGGCCCAAGGGTATGAAAATAGCCGTTTTGGAGCTAGGGGAGCTACTAATGGTCCAATGGGGTCGAGTGAGGTATCAATGTGAAGCCTAGGTGAAGGGGCATCTAATGGGCTGGGTGTGGGGTTGAAATATCGGCATTCTGCGCATGCGCGGTGGCCCAAGGGTATGAAAATAGCCGTTTTGGAGCTAGGGGAGCCCTAATGGTCCAATGGGGTCGAGTGAGGTATCAAAGTGAAGCATTCGTGAAGGGGCATCTGCTGGGTTGGGTGTGCGGTAGGAATATCATTCTGCGCATGCGCAGACGCAATGCGGAGCTCTCGTCCAATCAGAAGCGAGTATTTCAAATCCGTCACAGAGCTCTCAGCCAATCAGAAGCGAGTATTTCGACCCGGTGCATTATGGGCCATATCCAAGATGGCGGCACGCATGTTCAAGATGGCGGCACATCCGGTGTCGAAAACTGGCCATTTCGTCGGGATGTGGTCACCTAGTGTCGAAAACTAGACCTTGTATGGGTCCTGCTAGACGTTTTGGAGCTAGGGGAGCCCCTAATGGGCCGATGGAGTTGTATGAGGTATCAAAGTGAAGCCTGTGTGAAGGGGCATCCAAACATGGGTGGGTGCATGTAAAAATATTCCTGAAAAAAAAAAATACGGAACACGGACTTTATCGAAAACGTGGGAAAATGCCTATATGGGGTATGGGGGGTATATAGGTCGCCGGGCTTAACGGGGCTTGCCTA
Organism: Hanleya hanleyi; assembly: GCA_036873755.1. Taxonomy (NCBI): domain Eukaryota; kingdom Metazoa; phylum Mollusca; class Polyplacophora; order Lepidopleurida; family Hanleyidae; genus Hanleya; species Hanleya hanleyi. The sequence continues at coordinate 41,182 of JAVTVY010013912.1, forward strand.
TCAATAGAGTTATCTCCCCCTAGTTCCAGGGTGGGTGTATGTAACATTTTTCCTGAAAAAATACGGAATACGGACTTTATCCTAAATTACGGGAAAATGCCTATATGGGGTATGGGAGGTATAGGATCAATGTTTGTCCCCCTGGGAAACTTACTTCTCGACATTTGCGGTATGGGTTGTGGGGTCGCGTTTTCTTAGTCTCGTCATTTAGAACATGATAGGAAGTGTCCCGGCACGAATCGGTGAAATTTTTGAAAAAAAGTCACCGAGCCCCATATAGGCCCATACTGGGAGTATTAGGATCGATGTTTGTCCCCCTGGGAAACGTACTTCTATACATTTGCGGTAGGGTTGTGGGGTCTCGTTTTACTCGTCTCGTCATTTAGAACATGATAGGACATGTCCCGGCACGAATCGGTGAAATTTTTGAAAAAGTACGATATAGCCCCATATAGACATATATATATAAATATATATTCCCATACTGGCCCTTACCAAAAAATCCTATAGGATCCAATGGGACAGATGATTTGTCCTATAGGATCCAATGGGACAGATGAGCTGTCCTATAGGATCCAATAGGACAGTTACTTCTGTCCCTTAGGATCCTATAGGACAGTTACTTCTGTCCCTTAGGATCCTATAGGACAGATAATTCTGTCCTATAGGATCCTAAGGGATAGATAAATCTGTCCTATAGGATGGATTATTCTATGCTATAGAACATGTATGTGTCCTATAGGACAGCCATTCTATCCATTAAGAATTGTTTTTGTCCTTCACATGTGACAGAGTGTGAAGAACCAAACACATTTTACATGCATACATTGTAAAGAAAAGCACATAATAGGTGGAAAATGTGAAAAATCTCATAAAAGCAATGTTTTTGTTATTATTTTTTTCTGCATGATACATATTTACAAATATTGAACATAAGGCAAGAAATCAAAGTATTTTGTCTGTTATCATTCACAAATATTAGCATGAGTATGTAAGCTTATATACATGTAATGATATATGATCCAACTGATACAATGCTTCATTGATTAATTTATTGGAAGATATGAATTTAATCCAATTTCTGATACACAAATTAAAACCCAATTTAAACATGTAAATTCTACATTCGGAATTTCTGTAGACTTTTAATTACATCAATCGAGGCATCGAGGCAGTAAATCCTAATAGATTAAACAGATTCTGTTTTTAAATCTCTGTAAAATGGGGTCTTCGATGGAATTTTTTTTAACTGTGGAAATGGAATTAAAAATCAGAAAAAGGATCATGTTAGCGCATTACCTCGATTTCAGTATTTGTTAGTCCACGGCAGGGATCAGCAAATGTACTATACAATGACATAATAATGCAATTCTTAAATACAGATTCAGAATATGCATATATATACAAATACTAACATGGTAAACAATCTTCTTGAAAACCAAACTTTACATTCGCTTTACTCCAAAGGAGACATAAAACGTCTAAAGTGATTCATTACAAAATGTTAGTTGACCATGTAATCATTTTAGATGTATATGGTTCTTAACTATTCATAGTTAAGACCGCAAATAGGAAGTGTCCATACTGTTGTAACCCATCTGATTGTTCAATAAGCTTATTGAGATCAAAATTAATCTGCATTTTTGGACAATCGATCAAGTAAATTTGAACAGTTCATCAAATCTAGAAAACAAAGTATAAGCTTACTATCCGCAGAATTTAATAATTGGGAATTTTCACCTTATAGTTCAATTGTTTATTGACACAAAATAAATTTCTTCCAATGAATAAAAAAATATCCCCTCATGGTGGCAACAGATTTCCAGCAGATAAGGCAGCAGATGTAGAAATGTACTTTTTTTGATTGATTGAAATTGTAGTTTAAGGGCCCCTTCCCATACGGATTTCGTGGCCCATCAACTCAATGTTTTATTTAAATTTCACGGTACATTTCTTCGTTAATTTAAGATCTTTTGCAGTGCAAGATATTAAAATAAATAATTAAATAATGAATAACAATAACAATGAGGAAACATAAATACTAGTATTTTTTTTGTCATCTCCTCTGGTTTTATAGCATTTCCAAAAGAGAAACAACTTGATAAAATGTGTGTGTATCGCAACAAAGAATTTTGGGTTTCAGTGGACGACAGAGGAGGCCTAAATAAGCCTGTGTCGCAGCGAATATAAATAAATAATTTACAAGAGTTGAATGTTGGAAAACAGGGGGTAGTCTTCCACATTGTCTAATGTGTTCATTTCCCGAAAAGATAAAGTGGGCTTATTCTACCGGTACAGTACTGCATTAAACTGGTCTGAAATACCATTTCTGCTCGCGCTGTTTCAAATAGTTAATGCTACCATTGTTTACAGATACCGTTAAGACTTCCGTCCGTCGTCTTATGACTTTTCCCAGCGAACCAAACACAGTGCAATATGATCTTTTATCGGTTCGCCCTGATTAACCTGAATGAGCAAAAAGTTATATACCGGCTGTCCTATCAACGGAAATATAGTACATATGGTCACATTATGTGTTAAAATTAGTTTTCCCCCATATAATTGTGTGTTAATTAATACCTCCCCATTTTGGTAGATACAATCAATGACGTCACTGGGGGATTTTCCTCCCTCTGAAAAGCTTACTTTTAACACAGAAGTATATGGAAAAAACTTCAAAAAAGTATAGTTCAGAATCCATTTTAGCATGATAATTTGAAGAGATGTACTATCTTTCTCTTCACCAAGTTGTAGAAATTTATCTCAAGTTTGAGCTAAGATTTTTGGTAAAAACCTGCTACGCTCCATTGAGGCCTAGGTTAAAAATCCATCAGTTGCGCACCGTAATTGATAGAACAGCCGATCTTTGTTGAGAGCTGCTGTTACTTCCGTTGTATCTAAAATCGGGTCTGAAATCAGAGTTTTCCCCCATATAATTGTGTGTTAATTAATACCTCCTCATTTTGTTAGATACATGATGTCACTGGGGGATTTTCTTGTTGAATTTAGATTTTATAATAAAATTAATAAGTTTAATAAATAATTAATTAATAATCAGTCCAATCCAAAGATTTTATAATAAAATTGGACATAATGAAGAAAATAATTTTAGAAGAATACACCAGTTCTAACATGATTTTCAAGAAAAAAAAATGTCCATTAATGAATACTCTACCCTCTTCATTATCACCAATTATATACAGATAATATTATTCTATTTTCCTGATAGTCTATTACATTAGCAATTAACTTGCTGGCATTAATTCCATTAATTCAACAATTTGAGGAGAGTTATCTCCCCTGTACCGGTATATTTTAATTGGCCACTGGTGGCACCACCATGCTGTCATATGAGAAATTATAACAACAACAGCAGGAAAACAAAGTTGGTTTATATGTTCAGCTGGAACTATTGGGGTTTAAAGAACTGTATTGCAGATGGTGATGAGTGAAGCTACATGTAGTGATGGTAAGTAAGTTATAAATATAATTATAATGTTATAACTTAATTGGCAAAACAATTCTAATTTCTAGTTAAACTGACAGAATGTTGTAATGTGGACCCTCTATGAGCTTTAACTATCAACAAGATTTTCTTCATATACTTGGCTTATTAAACAATTGATAATCTTCTCAGTAACAACTGCAGCACTTAACCTTATATTTGCAGTCAAAATTAATGAAATAAATCAGTTAGCCTCATTTAGCCTGGAATTCACAAAGAAATATCCATAACTCAATCCCAGTCTGTCTCAAAATTCCTTTCAGATCTACCCAGGTTGATCCAGGCAGTGTGAATTGCCATTGTTGCATTGTCAGCTGGAAAAGCCCAGACTTGGGGACCTCATGTGAAGATTGGCCATGCACCCTGAAGGAAATACCCCGGAGGGTGAGATAAATAGGTTATATCACACCACTGCTGTGTATGTCCTGTTCATGTCAAACAGTAGGATTTAACTTGCTAGGAAGTTTGAGGGGGGGGGGGAGTTTTACCCCGCTATAATAAAATGCTGTAATACTTAAAAAAGGAGCCAATCAAAGTAAAATTGCCCAAGTATTAAACTTGGTTACCGACAAACTTGCAGCTGCCTATTTGACTGAGTACATAATATAGGTTCAATGTTTATCCTACTGGGAAACCCACTTCTATACATTTGCGGTAGGGTTGTGGGGTCTCGTTTTTCACGTCTCGTCATGTAGAACATGATAGGAAGTGTTGCGGAGCGAATCGGTGAAATTTTTGAAAAAAGTCACCAAGGCCTGGGTTGGCCCATAGGCCTATACTGCATGGCTATGGGTGTATAGGGCCATACGGGGTGGAGTCTAGGTGAATCCCTGGTGGTCCAATGGGGTCGAGTGAGGTCTTATTTTGAAGCTCTCGTGGAGTGAGTGAGTGAGTACACTAATGGTTCGTCCGTATTCAATAGTCTGCGCATGCGCAGCCTGGCCCGTAGTATAGAAACCAGGCATTTTGGGGGGTATGTGGGTGTGTGTTTGGGTTAGAGATGGGCTATTCACGGTTCGAATGGGTCGTGTGGGGTATCCATGTGAAGCTTGTGTGGGGTAGAGTCAGAATGGCGTGTTTCTAAACGCATGTCGCGTCAATATGCGCATGCGCAGTCTGGCCGTAGTAGAGAAATCAGGCATTTTGGGGGTATGTGGGTGTGTGTTTGGGGTAGAGATGGACCCCTATGGGTCCGAATGGGTCGTGGAAGGTGTCAGCGTGAAGCTTGTGTGGGTTAGAGTCAGAATGGTGTGTTTTTAAGTGCAAGTCGCGTCAATCTGCGCATGCGCAGTTGGTTGTAGTAAGTAAAGTGGCCATTTTTTGGCAGTACATGAAGGTATTTGGGGTCGAGATGGGCTATTCACGGTTCGAATGCGTCCTAGAAGGTGTCATTTTGTAGTTCTCGGGGTGTAGACCCTGATTTGAGGGATGTTCCCGTCATCGATGACGTCATCAGTAGGAGTAATAGCCAAAGTGTGCATTTTGGGGCAGTACAGGAAGGTATTTGGTGTAGAGATGGACCATCCCTTATCCGATTGTGTCATGGGAGGTGTAATTTTGTAGCTCTCGGGGTGTAGACCCCGATTTGGGGGGCTGTTCACAGCATCTGTGACGTCATTGGTGACGTCATCAGTACGAGTAGTAGCCAAAGTGTGAATTTTGGGGCAGTGCAGGAAGGTATTTGGGGTAGGGATGCTCTATTCTCAGTCCGAATGCGTCGTGGGAGGTGTCATCTTGTAGTTTTCGGCGTGCAGACCTCGATTTGAGGGCTGTCCACAGCATCTGTGACGCCATTGGTGACGTCATCAGTAGGAGTAGTAGCGAAAGTGAGCATTTTGGGGCAGTGAAGGATGGTATTTGGTGTAGAGATGGACCATCTGCGGTGCGAATGCGTCACGGGAGGTGTCATCTTGTAGCAACGCCCACCAACACCATTCTTAATGCTTCAACGCCCTGGTGAAATAGCTCAGAAGCTCTGATATTCCATGGAAGTGTCACTAATTCTTCGAAATACAGTGATGCCCGTCAACGCCCGTGGTTACACTCTAACATAACGCCATGATATAGTCCGGAGAGAGAACAACAACAGCAACACGGATGACACATGAGAAAACAACAACAACAAAAACAAATTTTCATATAGTTTATTCTCCCCAATGTTACATCATACCCACGCTGGGGGAGCCGCGTTGGGTATATTTACAAGTCAAGAAGATTCTTGTCCAATCAGAGGCCACCATTTGCATGTTTCATATTCGTTCCTGTCCGTTAGATGTATTCTTGTCCAATCAGAAGTCTCCATTTCAGAAAGTTCCATCTTCGGCCATGTTCGCTCTGAACCGTTTATTCTAATCATCGTCGGGCAGGCCAGGATACCGTTGAGGCCACATATCCTCAGATCGTTGTTTGTGCATTCTGAGTATCCATCATTGCATGGGTGAATACTTTCATCCGATTGGGATGGTGGTCAGTTTAACCACGAAGAACGTAACATTGGTCACCCTCTCCACTTGCCATTTTGTGTTTTGTGGTTGTTGTCGTACCCATTCCAAACTATCCACGCTGTCCAGTTCCTTCAGCATCGTCTCCAGTGACGCACGATGGATAATGGTGAAAGGCTGGTCAAACACCCGGGTATTATTGCTGGGATAAAAGTAACGGAGCTGGTCTGTCTCTTTATGGCGAAGAATGTATCCAAAAGTGAGATTTAACTTGAAGGCTGTATCTTGGTCGTTGAAGATGGCTTCCACGTAGCTACGTAGACGGATGTTTTCTTTCAACCGGAAATTATATAAGTCCAATATCGGGCGATGACGGTGGAAGCAGTGTCGGATCATGGACCAATGGCGTCGATACATCTCACGCACTGGATGATCTTCGGGTAAGAGATCGCTGGGAATATCCACCGCATCTTCAAGAAAAGGTTCGATGTTGTCAGGCGTATGACTCGAAACCGTAATGGTGGAGTCCGGCTGGAAATCCAGGCTCTTCTGAAGTGTGGGTATAGGCGGGCTCTCCGTCATTGCATCACCAGTGGCATTCTCCTCCCCGGGTTCATCTTCACTGGGTCTGACCTTTCGCGGCTCCTCTTCAGTAGGAAGTTGTCCCTCATGCCGTGGTGACGGACCATGAATCAAACGCTCATGCCGTTCTAACTGACTGGGTCGTTTGAAGAGTTGACCACAATCCTTACATTGTTCCGTCGCGCCCTCGTGGAATGAGCGTTCGTGGCGCAGTAAAGCATCTTCTCGATTAAATGACCGTGCGCAGGTTATGCAAGTATGTCGTGCACCGTTGTGGGCGGAGGCCTCGTGGCGTCGTAAATTGTTTAGACGAGTAAATGACTTCTGGCAAGTTGTGCAAGTGAACATCTTGGTGGTGGACAGAGTGTCTCATGAAACGGCAAGGCCGCTTCCCTTTTATAGCACACTAGCTGTTGGTCTATTTTTAGCACACTCAGTTCAACTACCTTCCGGATGTAGGCTGTTTCTAATCGTCATCGGGCAGGCCAGGATACCGTTGAGGAAACATATCCTCTGATAGTTGTTTGCGCATTCTGAGTATCTTTCAGTGCATGGGTGAATACTTTCAGCCGATGGGGGTGGTGGGTCAGTTTAACCACGAAGAACGTAACATTGGTGACCCTCTCCACTATCCATTTGGTGTTGGGACGCTGTTCATAGGCCCATTCCAAGGGATCCACAGTGTCCAGTTGGGCCAGCATCGTCTCTAGCGACGCCCGATTGGTGATTGTGAAAGGATGGTCGTACACTGGGTTGATGGCACTGGAATAGAAATAGCACAATTCGCGCGTCATCTTATGGCATAAGATGTAGCCAAATGCTACATTTAATGTAAAGGACGTAGGTTGGTCATTGAAGATGGCTTCCACGTAGCTGCGTAGACGGGCGAGGTCGGTCAGTCGGAAATTGTACAAGTCCAATATAGGGCGATGACGATGGAAGCAGTGTCGGATCATGGACCAATGGCGTCGATATATCTCACTCACTGGATGATCTTCGGATAAGAGATCGCTGGGAACATCCACCGCATCTTCCAGAAAATGTTCGTTGTTGTCAGGCGTATGACTGAAAACAGTAATGCTAGGAACCGGCTGGATATCTAGGCTCTTCTGAGCTGTGGGTATAGGCGGGCTCTCCGCGATCGCATCACCCGTGGCATTTTTCTCCCCGGGTTCATCTTCAGTGGATCTGTCCCTCCTGGGTGCCTCTTTAGTGGAAAGTTGTCCCTCATGCCATGGTGACGGACCATGAATCAAACGCTCATGCCGTTTTAACTGACTGGGTCGTCTGAAGAGTTGACCACATTCTTCGCATGGACGCTTGGGTGGCCCATGAATTGAACGTTCATGGCGCTGTAAATGATCTGGGCGCTGAAACGACAGTGCAGGCCTACATATCGTACAGCTATACCGGGCGGTTCCATCGTGCTTGATAGCCTCATGGCGGCGCAAGTCGTGCCGGCGAGTGAACGATTTCGAGCACGTAGTACAAGTGAACATCTTGGCGGTTGACAGAGTGTCTGATGAAACGGTCAGGCCGTTTCCTTTTTATAGCAAGCTAGCTGTTGATCTATTTTTAGCACCATCAGTTCAACTTGGATGTCAGCGACAAGAACCCGGATGTAGGCGCGGACGTCATTGAAAAAAAATGCTGTGGCGTCATTGGTGACGTCATCAGTACGAGTAGTAGCGAAAGTGGGCATTTTTTAGCAGTGAAGGAGTATACACTATGTACAAATAGAATACAGGTGGTATGTACAAATAGAATAGTAGTGGTATGTATAAGGTACAAAAAAGAATTCTGTCAGGAGTAGGATTCGAACCTACGCCAGCTCTTCGCCGACCAGCACTTAATACCGGCGCCTTAGACCACTCGGCCATCCTGACTGTTTACAGTTTTTAACTCGTGTATCAACAGTTATATAGTGTGTTCGACATTTTTTCACAAGTCCAAGTAAGTAGTGCTCACACCATCGGGCAGGACTTTCCGTTTCGGGTAAAAGAAAGTAAAGGCGTCTCGTTGCTGGATGTACGTCCGCATTTCGGATGCTCTTGGAACTCGGCGCTTCGGAGCTCTTGGAGCTCCGGAGCTCATGGAGCTCCGGTGGTCACTTCCGCTTCCGTTCACGGAACTGACCTTTGACCCCGGCGCGCGCGGTGTAAAGTTCTCCACCGCGGTGGAAACCTTGCGCG
>JAVTVY010013913.1:0-52271 GCA_036873755.1 Hanleya hanleyi
CGCCATCTTAAACCCACCACCCACCACCACAAGCCGCCATCTTAAACCCACCACCCACCACCACACATGACCCCATGTGACACAATACTCGCTTCTGATTGGCTGTCGCATCTAGGGACTACTTTTTCTCCACGGAGGCAGACCGCATCACCGCCAGGACCACATCACCGTGGAGGAATACATCAAGTCAAATTTTACTCGCTTCTGATTGGACGAGAGCCACCCCGTGACCGAACTCTCCTGTGCTGGAGGTAGCTTTTTGATCAGAGGTCAAAATACTCGCTTCTGATTGGACGAGAGCCGCCCCAGTTCCGCCCCCAATATGCAAATTTCTGGGGTCAATCGACCTCCATTTACGCTTTATATACTACTTGCGCAATATTGTGTTTTGTCGCAAACTACACTAGTGTTGCGTTGGAATTGTATAAGGAAATACGAAAACACCCACACTAGCTGTTATCAGAAAAAGAGATAGCTATCTAAGGAAACTATCACCAGCTAAACAACATGACAATTAGAGACTATTATGCTTTACCGAGAATAAGGGGCAATTGGATTGTTTGGAAAGAATGCGATACTCCATTGTCCTGGATATGAAAAGCTACTACCAACAGGTAGAAGTAGATGAAGATCACAATCTGGGTTCTCAAATGCACCAGCTACGTGCTAACTGTTTATGGAACAGTGATGGGAGTCTTCATCTCGACATGTGTTTGGTATATCTTAACCGATCTGATCATCTCCTCAAAGACATATGAAGAGCACATCGAGCGACTGGAACTGGTGTTGCATCAGCGAAAAAAGTGTTTGAACCCGCGCTGGGGTAAATGCAAATTATTCATGCAAGTAGTTTGAGTGCATTGTCTCTGACGATGGGGTGGACCCAGAGAAAGTCGACAAAATCATCGAATGGCCAACATTCACCAGTCCAGAATTCAGGAGATTCCTAAGATTCGCTGGATACCACAGGAAATTTATTGAGGATTTCTGAAAGATCGCGGTAAGGCAACCCTACCGCTGATGTGGACACGCTTTTCCGACTACCTTGGACGGAGAATGAGTTCGCACAAATGGAACAGAGTTCATCAGTAATGTTTAGCACACACGCGAAAGAATTATCCAAATCTATATATACCGACGTGCACGTTAAATATGTTATACATCATTCCATATCTTTCAAGACAATATAATTCACTATAAACGATTAGTATCTAGAACAAACATTCTTACAGCTATCGTCCGTTATTGTTGTTATATATTCAACTACGCAGAAAAAGTCTGCAGTAATAAGAACACATTCTACCTCGTATTTCTATATACGTAAACGATACACACATAAAAACCAGGCACTACATTTGAATAAACTTATGCAATATGAAGCGAAGTGGCTGAAGGTTCGAGGACCACTAACACACTTCTTAAATTCGAAGTTTTTTTCCAGATAACATAAACATTCATAGTCAACTGTATAGGTTGGTAAAAAAAATGACAAAAAAGATTCCCTCATACTAATCATTAAGCTTTTTAAATGAACTCTAGACAAGACGTTTGAAGATACCCACTTAAGACTGGGTTATAATTCATTTAGGTTGGTTGTAGAAACTATCGGTCATAAATTGAAGAAAATCGCTCTATACATAAGATATATTAGGATAAAAGCATAACCTGTTTCGGGATTGGTCAATAAGTGAGGACCGGTGTGCTCGTTGTAAAACAGGGGATAAATTCGTAAATGATATCTGAAAATGTCACAAACCTCGAGTCTATTCTGTTGATATTTCTCCAATGCCAATTGTCATTCTGTGTGGCATTGTTTGAAGATGGCCGCGCTCATAAAAATTTGCGTTTTTCAAATATTTGCTGGTCAACATTATGATTCGGTTCAATGCATACGATGAGACATAGTTGGGGTTTAACTATGTTATGAATTCACTGCTGGCACGAACTCAGCCCAATTACTCATCTTGGTTGGGATATGTGTATTCAACCCGCATGGGATTGGAGAAATATTTAATTACAAGCGTCTAGTCCGTCTTTTAACCCGTTTCAGTGTTATCTATCCTTTCAGTCAAAGGGGTCAAATTTTTCAGTTTTTTTCGAAGTATTGACCTTTGAACTGTCATAAAGTCTAGGACGAAATTTAAAAAAAATGAGGCACACTTATAGTTTGTATGAAATATATATTATGGGAATCTGAAATTCTAATATATTTTTTACGAATACTTGAGTTATCAGCTAAGATTTTTTAAGTCGGAATTTTTACAAATCGCCTCATTTAAGATCAAATAACAGTTGGAGTGAACATAAGAACAATATTTTCACTAAATACCTTGAATTAATGGCTTTCAGAATATATTGAATCTTTTTTCAAGTTAATTGAGCAAAACCTCCTAAGTTGTCGATAAACTTAACGCTAGGCATCCTGGAAGCATGACATACCTCATTACAAAGATGTGATATATCCACTGGCAAGAACAAGCGTGAACACTCCAACGGCTTCAACATAAGGCATTTGGATTCCTTCAATTACGTATTCTGGTACATGTGGACATAGGGCATCTACAAGCAAAACTCGAACTGAACAGAACTTGCACAAAATAACTCTACAAGACTGCTCATGTAGCCCTGACAAAATGGTTTTAAATACACTGCCAAACTCCACTAGTATGGTTAGATCATCATTTGTACAATTCACTTCCTGTTGACCAACCCGTGGTAACCTGGCTCGACTGACAGAAAGTAAAGAAATACAATCACCCACAGATCAACAACGTGACAAATCTTGGTGCTAATCAAATGTATTAACATTAGCCAAAGCAATTAATAATATTCTTCAATATGCAACGTGACCACATTATAAATTAACACATATACCGGAGTATATGCACTCTATCCTAAACTTGAACTACTATTTATGGCATATCATGACCTATTGTGACGTCATATGACCTACTTATCATTCTTCCAAACATAGTGCCTCCTTCACTACTCATAGGCAGTGCGAATGAACGATTCGTAACATCAAGTAGTCCACGAAATGGATGCTTATTGGCCTCTCGGGTTTATCCTTTAGTAAGGGACGAATCCTCCCGTTTTTTGTATATTTACTGAGCCTAAGATAAAATTGAAAGGAGAATTTACAGATTGATGGCTGCCCCCATATTTCTCGGCCCGGGCCAATAAGACTCCAACTAAGATGATATGGTCAGAACGGGTTTCTGCTTGGCCAATACACAGAAAGAAAAATTCCTTAAAAATTTAAGGAATATTCCCCGACTATTACACTAGGGGAATATTCCTTAATATAACTCAGGAATATTCCCCACCATGATAAGGAAATTCCATAACATGCTACGGAATATTCCTTGTTGAATTTTAAGAAATATTTCGCTGGTGTAATAGTCGGGGAATATTCCTTAAATTTTAAGGAATTTTTCTTTCAGTGTATAATTTCACCCATATGACCCAAGCACACGTATAACGTCATGCGAAGTCAATTAATAATTATACTTCGTATCGGGCCGGTAAACGGTCCTGCAGTAAATTCATGCAGCGCGTCCCCCACATAGGATGCCGGTTTGCTTACTGGAACGCCCACAGCCATTTGGGTTCTGTGTAAACTTCACTATGTATCCAAGGCCGATTATTATGTATCCGGTTTTGAAGTCAGAGGATCAAAATGAGATCGGAAGTTTCTAATGTGTTTGTCATTCCAGCTGTGTATACAATATATGGCGGGTTATAATAATTTGATATGACGGGTTACAGTGTGTAAAATGATTTCTCGTGTGGTACTTGTTTTCTATATTATAGCTTCCACAACACCCAAATGCCAGTCGCGTGAGTAAAATTCTCAGTATGAATTTTCACTTAGTCGCTTCGATATAATTATCTTCCAAGAAGTAAAAGATTGATTGTTCAATCTTAACACTAAAGATATTTTATATCCATGCTCATTAGACGTGGACTTCTACACAAATGAACAAGTTAACGAGCCAAACTTTTCAACCACAATTCAGTCAACCTATATAGTATATTTTTTCCTAAAATTATAAATAACTGTTGATACAGTACTGATTTAATTACAAAGAGTTATTAGAGTTAGCGTTATTCATATACCGTTACCTGTATACATGCATGCAAGAAACTAATTTTCTTTGGACATGATGTTATATTAAGTGATATTTTGGGAGCCTTGGTTTTTTTTTGTATGGTAGTCTGTTAATGCAGGTCAACGTGGAGTCAGACATACGATAACCTTTGCCCACATTTGCGTACACTTCGCCATCCATAAGAGTCTTACCGCGTATAGATGACCGAGATGGTTACAGGTTGCATTGCTCATTCCCATGCATGTGGAAGAACCAAGATCACGATCAGGGGAGTTAACAATATGTTAGAGCTACCTAGATGTGGATGATCATTCAAGCATGACGCCCAATGACGTATTTTTGCTGAAGGACGTGGTTTGATTTTGCGCAATAATGACAATTTTGAAGAATTTTGGTTTGAGGATAGTAAAATAAAACATGCGTACCGACACTCAGTAAATACAACATTTGCCTGCTAAACTTAGATGAAGAATAGATTAGCTCTGGGAATGGTAGGGAAAAAGCTATTTACACTCAGTTCAACAAATTTTAGTAAAGGGGGGTAATTTTCAGCACCTCTTTAGAAGAAATTGATATAGAAAAGAAAGAAGTTTCATAGGAGAAACTTTCCAACTTCAGTGAAGTATTTATTTCCGCACGAAATAACAGTGTAGAATCATTTTTTCGAGCTGTCTTAATATTTATTTTTAAACAGCTGAATCACAATCCACAGAGAGTGAAACAACCAGGGTGTGGAGTATGTTCTCCAATCTTTGATATGATTGTTAGTAAGGGGAGATTATGGAATAAATGAATGTATTAAGAAATTATTATGCATGAGAGCTCATCAATCACTTCCGGTAACGTCGACAATCGCAATAGGAGGGCCGCATGGTCGAGATAGGTTATAGGGAAGCAGTGTCAAGATTTTATTGTAGCGGTCAGTAGTAGTAAAAGATGAAATTCCCGCGAGTAAGCATGCGCAGTGGCTTGCGACGCGCACTTCCAGGTACACACTTCTGGTTGCACGCCGCACGCCACTGCACATGAGCACTGAAGCTCCCCACACACGCGATGATTATTGAAAGTCAAATGACCATCAGCCAATCCGACGGAGAACAGTCCATATTTACTATGCAAAAACTATTAAAAATCTTTAAAACATTTATGGACGAGCACTCTCAATCGATAATAATACGATCCTGGAATTGGAAAGTTGTTATGGGCGACGGTTGTCTAAAGAATGTCATATATTATCTGTCGTGTATGATTTCTTTATTTTCTTATTACGCTTGTAGAAAACATCAATGTAGCCAGAGGAGCCAAATGTTTGTCCTCATCAGTATTCAGGGTGTCTACAAGAAAGTCCTTCCCTTGCGAAAACGCGATAGACGGGAACAGCGGTAAGTATATACCGTGTTCAAACCCATCATTAACAGTAACTTCTGTCCTGAAGGAAATCGCTGCACATTTAGACTAGATCACTGCTGATAATCATATATAGGAAACCAATCTTAATAAATTAATATCCTATCAATGCTCCCCAATTGTATATGTCGCCTACAAGCAACATATTCAAATGGGGGAGCATATCGGATTTAATTTTAATTAGATTGATAGCAAACACTTATGAATGAAGATGTGACTCGATACAGTCAGGATAATGAAGACTTTTATGCACGTAGTTCGGAACTTCAGTTATTATTATGCATAACTGCCATTTAGCTTGTGACTAACGCTAGTCATCTTTACTTTTAATGCTGCTATACCGTGGAGACCTCTTGATTGCACACCTTGAATTCATGAATATTTTATTCATTTCTCCAGACTACCCATTTAACCAGATCTAGGTTACGCTCAGTAGTATATAAAAGTGAAATTCCCGCGCATTTATGCAAATGAGATGACGTCATCGATGACGTCACAGAGGTCAAAGGTCAAATCCGGGGCAAAGGTCAAAAGTAGTTCCGTTACTTCCGGTCACGTGACCGGAAATGACCTTGGGGGAATGTATTCTTCCGCGGTGATGCGGTCTGGCGGTGAAGCGGCCAGAAAGTACTCCGGCGGTGATGCGGTCGACCTCCGCGGCCAGAAAGTAGTCCCAGGGCCATACGTTGCTTTTCGCCTATGACGTCACATCCGGGTAAAAAGGTCAAGGGTCACACCAGGTCAAAAGGTCACTGTGGGGTGACAGCCCGGAGTTATCTCCCCCCAGTTTTTGCCATCAGGGGCAACGAGGGGACCGGGCCATATACCAGGGTCAGTCATCAAGGTCAATACGACCCAATTAGCTCTTTTCAAATGGTTAACTACGGTATACAAAACAACCCAAACTCACAATGTTGTATGAAAAAAACACATTTTATAACAGAGAACACAACATATATACAACAGTTATTCCCCCTTATTATAACATTTGAAGTCCAGTGGAATATCCGCAGTGTCAGTCCATCTATACTGCGGCGTTTATAGAACATATATACAACAGTTATTCCCCCTTATTATAACATTTGAAGTCCAGTGGAATATCCGCAGTGTCAGTCCATCTATACTGCAGCTTTTATAGACCATATATACAGCAGTTATTTGCCTTATTATAACATTTCATGTCCAGTGGAATATCCGCAGTGTCAGCTTTAGCGTTTATAGAACATATATATACAACAGTTAGTTCCTCTTATTATAAACATTAGAAAGTCCAGTGGAATATTCGCAGTGTAAGTTCATATTTATCACTCTAAATGTCCAGATACGTTGTAGTCACACCTTGCGGAGAGCACTTTGCGCTTGGGGTAGAAGTACGTGAAGGCGTCCCGCTCCTGGGTATACGAGCACATCTGGTTCTCGATGATACGGAAACCTTTATTGGGTCCACCGGCAATGGTCTGGCTCTGGAGTACATCAAGGTATAGGGCTTTGGTGATGTTGGCGTCGCGTCGACTGACTCCTTTGCAGCTGAATTTGTTGTTGTCTCCACCATCGCAATAGTATGTTTTCGAACACAGAGCGATCATGGCCTCACCGCTCCATTCTAACCTGAAGAGGCCGGGCGTCCGCTTGTCGTAGGTGTAGTGGTCTGTTCTCGGTAGCCATTCATCTCTTTCCGCTTCATACTGGGCCCGTAGTTCTGGTTTCACGAGAGATTCCCAGTCCGGGTTGAAGACAGCCATGTATGCCGAATCGGTGTCCATTTCCATCAATTCCCAGTCTGATTGGTTGAAATACACTCCCATGAAATCGTATATGAATTCCAGCATTCGCAGTTTGGCCAGTTGGTACACCATGCACCCGATTTGTAGCGGCAGGTTATATGTTATGGTCTTTTTGGCTGAAGTCACTTCGTAGGTGGTGTCGTCAATCAGCTCCATGCGTCGGAATAGGGGTGAATTCAGGCGTTTATGGGCTTGTTTTGTGGTACAAATGTTCACGGTAACGTGGCGGTCCTGGTTGGTTACCGTTTTTCCATATCCGCTGTTCCCGAGTAATTTCATCGTTTCCGCGATGATGGCCTTACTGGGGTCGGCGTCTCCTTGGCGACGGGCGGTAGTTACGTCGTTCGCGAACTTCTCGAAACAAGCCTCGGGGGTGAATTCTATGACTTGGTATATTTTGGTAATTTCCAGTCCGTGCCTCATATACCAACGTAGTAAAGGAGTGCCCAGCAAATTTTTTTTGCCCCACATGCTACCGATCAACATACGCTGCGGTCGTGTTAGGTAGTCGTGTTCTTCAGCGTATGCGCGCATATGGTCCCCGATATCATCTCGACTCACCTCGGTGTTTTTAAAGATGGGCGGACATTCGCCAAACGTGTCTTTCAAGTGGTCCGGGACGTGCAGATCACATTCCACGAATCCGTAGAGGTCTCCCGTCTCAACTGTGCGTAGGATGTCGGTCATGGTGATGACAGTCCGGTAATCCAGCAGCCGGTCGTGGGCATGTAGGAAGACGCTCGAGACTCGTCATGTAGTTGTATGGAAAGCAACTTTTCCTCTCCGCGCAGTCGTAGGCTTTCACCCACTGGTCATAGCTGTAAATCGGCGCCAGGTAATTCCGTACATCTAAGAATCGGAGTGAAGTCGTGGATAGAGCGACTTGGTTGTTCGTCTTCTTAATGATGAATTTCACATTCCCGGCTTTGGCGAGGGTACAACAATTCTTTGATTAAATTCAAATCAAACCGTCCCGAGTTAAATCCAAGCACGGGTAATTGACTCATGTATTCCAACAAACGCAGTTTCAGTTTCTGAGCGTAGGGTTTCGGTGGTTTGCGTTCCTCGTCCTCGCTTTCGTCTTCGTCGTCAGTATCGTCTTCGACCGATGTTGGAATACGCGCATCAAGTGCCGCTAATACATCACGGTAGATAGTCGAGGCGAGATGTGCCGCACTGGATTGACTGAGGGTTTCCAGGTAGTCCATCATTCGTGTAATCAGTTCATGGGGGTCACCAGTAGAGACGAAACACACCGGAGCCGCGTCGTAACCGGGTACGTTGGTGTGAATACTCACACTCAAGGGAATATGGTGCTGGGTCCATTGAGTTTTGGCCGATACCTTTTCCATGGGTTCTAATAGGGCTTCAAAATCATAGCAGGCTCGGTACGGGAAATAACGGTGGTCCATGGGGACGTCAATACCTTCATCCGCCAGCTCTTCAAATATGGTGGGCCTGTTGTTGAATACGCCACCGGGGAATTTTCGTTTGCTGGTCTGGTCACAGATTTTCTCGTGACTGTGTAAGTGATTAGACTGGTCAAACACGCGATGGCATTTACTACAACTGTAGGCTGGGCATACCTGTTTATGTCCGTGATGTACGAGAAATGCCCGCCAGTGTCCGTTTGGTACAAATTCAATTTCATGGTTGTGTCGTATTTCCCCGCGGAACGATGTACGATTCGGGCTGTGAGTTGTGGGTCGTCGGTGTTGTCATCATCCACGTGTTGGGCTAGACTATACACGACAATACTGATGTGGAACAAATTTTCCACCACATCCAGTTGTGATAACGGGACCCCGCGGAAGTGCTGTTTTTCCATGTTCTTTTCACGTAAGTAGTCTTTCCAATAGCAGTTGGCCAATTTATCACAATCTCTGGGTGGACATTTGTTGAGATGGATAGCCAGGCAGCGAAATAAACATTTCCGATCGGTGTACGGCCCATGACTTCCACTCACTAAGGCGTACATGCCTTCTCTGTGTTTCAGCCAGTCCGGGAGATGGATGGGGGCGCCGATAGGGTGGTCGATCATTTTAGTTACGTAAAACGTAACATTGGTCGTCATCTCCACTTGACATTTGGTGTTGGGGCGTTGTTGTCGGACCCAGTCCAAACTATCCAAGCTTTCTAGTTGGTCCAGTACCGTGTCCAGGGACGGTCGATCGGTAATGGTGAAAGGCTGCTCGAAAACCAGGGTATTGTTACTGGGATAAAAGTACCGGAGCTGGTCTGTCTCCTTATGCCGTAATAAATACCCAAAGGTGAGATTTAATTTGAACGCTGTGGCTTGGTCCTCGAAAATAGTATAGGCGTAGTGGGGGAGACGGATGTTTTCCTCTAACCGGAAATTGTATAAGTCCAGTATCGGGCGATGGCGGTGAAAACAGTGCCGGATAGTAGGCCAATGCCGTTGGTAGATTGTACGCACAGCTTGTTGTCTCGGAAGTACTTCTATAGGCGCTTCGTCAGGATCTGTGGTAAAATTCCCGTTATCAGCGGGCGAACTGGCGAGCGGTGATCGTTGCATGCTCGGAATGGACAGTACTCTTTCATTGTTTGTATTTGTACAGCGTGTAGATTATATTCGTATTATTGCGTAAGACGGCTTCGCCTAGACTTTGAGAAAATGGATACGGATCTCGAAAACTGTCCCTTTTTATAGAAAAATACCCACCCACGCTCTGGTAAAACCCCGACGATCGACCAACGTATTTTTCAGCCGCCAATCACAGACGCGCAAAATCGATGTCATGTACGCGATGACCTATAGCGACGTTGGTCAAACGTACCGACGGCCATCTTGAAATTCGCCATCTTCGACTAACGTAGGCCCAACGTTGTGCGACCGCTGACTAGGCTATTGTTTACATTCTGTGAGCGGTCTCATTTAAAAAAAATGTATAGAAGTCTCGTTAATTAAAAAAATGTTTGATCGCGTAAAAGTATGTGTTCAATGAAAATGGGGAGAGGAGGGAAACATTTTATTTTATGGTCAACATACAGTGTACATATTCTTGTTTGGCAGATCGTATTTCATTAAAAAACATGGGGAACCCTCTCCACAGAGCGAGAAACCCTATTGGCACAAAAAAAATATCTGAACCCATGGGGACTTATAGTAATAAACATAATCTATAGGTGTTGGACGATGTTATTATGACGACTCTAGCTTTCGTGCGACCCCAGTGTCGATCGTTAATGTCCAGTTTGCACAAACAAACAAAGAAAATTGGCGGCCGCACAACGTTCGTCCTACGTATGCTGAGCGACAGAGCATGACGTCATCGGAGACCAGCAAATCTCAACATGTGGTCTTCCGTGGTATGATTGAATTAGATACATACACCCGCCCGTTAGTTTTATATAATTTTGCATGGTACAATCACTCGCAAAAGGTTGAAAATCATCCGTGCAGGTCTGTTTGTGTCATATTTCTAGCTCAAAATGGCGTCCATGGACAATTCCCCCCGGATACTAGCAGAATTCAGATCATAGCGCCATCTATACACTCTGGACGCAAGGGTGACAACTCGGACTAGGCCAACCCTCTGTAGGCGAAATTGCCCGGTGATGTCCCCTGATTCGCACATTTGCATCTATTTTGCCTGTATAGGGGGGTGGCCATTTGTTGTGGATTTTACTATGGGTTGTGGGGTTCTTCGTCTCACCACGTAAATCACGATGGCACAAGGGTCTAGAAGTGGTGAATTTTTTCGAAAAGTACCGGGTAGGTCTGTATATAGGGCCATACTGGTTCAGTGCATAGGTCCATACTGGGTGGACATTTTGTGGTCTAGGTGAGCCCCTATTGGTCCGATGATGTCGTATGCGGTCATATTTTGAAGCTCTCGTGGAGGAGCATCCGACTGGGCTAGTGAGTTTGTTTTCAGTATTCCGCGCATGCGCAAACAAGGGCGTAGTATGGAAATAGACGTTTTGGGATCGAGGCGGGCCCCTATTGGTCCCATTCAGTCGAGTGAAGTATCGATGTAAAGCAGTCGTGAGGGAGAATCAGACGGGATGGGTGTGTATTCCGTTTTCAACATTCTGCGCATGCGCAGTAGACAAAGACTATGCAAATAGACGTTTTGGGGCCTAGAGGGGTCCCTATTGGGCCGATTGGGTCGAGTGAGGTATCATTGTAATTACAACACATATAAGGGAAGTGGGAAGAGGTGCCGACATACTGACTGCGTCACATGACTTCACAGAATAGTCTTCTGGTTAACCTATTCTAAAGCACATACCAAGAAGCATACGTGAGGGAGCATCCGAAGTAAGGGGTGTGGCGTGAAACTGACGTCATTGTGCGCATGCGCAGTAGACAAAGGGTATGGACATAGACGTTTGGAGGTCTAGGTGAGCCACTATTGATCCGATTGGGTCGTATGATTGGCAGTCGTGAGGGAGAATCAGACGGGATGGGTGTGTATTCCGTTTTCGTGACATTCATCCGAGGGATGGGTGTGACGTGAAATTGACGTCATTGTGCGCATGCACAGTAGACAAAAGGTATGGACATAGGCGTTTTACGGTCTAGGTGGACCACTAGTGGTTCGATTGGATCGAGTGAAGTTTCACGTTGTGAAGCATTCGTGAGGGAGCATCCGACGGGCTTGGTGAAACATGAAACTGACGTCATTCTGCGCATGCGCAGTAGACAAAGGGTATGTACATAGAAGTTTTAGGGGCCTAGGTGAGCCACTAGTGGTCCGATGGGGTCGTATGAGGTCTTATTTTGAAGCTCTCATGGGGAAGCACTCTACTGGACTAATCCCATAAGACAGGGTATTGAGATCTCATTTTTTTATTCAGTGAACAACAACAACGTGAAAAAACTGAAGCCCAGAACAGGGGGCTTGTACTTTGAAATGATGGGTGGCCCAGTCATATACGAGTACATCTCGGTCCTCGGCCCTGGGGTACTCGTCAAACATCTGTACGATGGTAGATACGGTTCTTCCCCGGCATCGATGGTACAGGTAGAATAAGCAATATTGTCCGCACACGCTACTGGTCAGGCTTTGTAACGTTTTAGTATTCCAACACCACGTCTCTGTGCCTTGATCCATGAAGTCTGTTAAATCGGGATGGAGGGGTGGCGGGCCGTATGGATCAAAGTATTCGCCCTGCTCTTGTGTCAAGTACACGGCCACCCAGTGTTGACCGGGCCGATCCATCGGGTCTGTATTCAGGACATAAGCAGCAGGATACACACGGTCTAATGGGAACACATCGCGAGCGAACACCCCTTGAAAGACCGTTCGTGTCCACGCATCGTTTCGCAGCACGGTGGTAATCTGATCTGTATCCATGTTAAGTGGCGTAATCACACAGGACGTTACGGCTTTTATCGATTTGAATAATGTTGTCAGACTCAGCGTAGCAAATCACATTGATGGTTCGCGGTAAAGGTGTCCCGAAATGGAGTTCCAAGCGTAAATTGCCTTTCTTGACGAGACTCAGTTGATGATCGTTGTCTAAGGTGGACGTGAGATCGAAACAGAACAACGTGTACCCTTTGCTGAAATCGTCCCGACTGATCATATTTCCTTCGTCTTGATTGATATGGCCAGTTGCTGTGAAGAGGTTCAGATAGCTCCGGATGTAATTGGCCGTTCCGAAGTTAGGTTGTAAGGGCCGTGCCGGTACTTGTTGGCCATCCACATGCAGGGCTACGAAATTGATGTTGAACGCTTTTAGGTTGAACGGATTCCTCGAGATAGCCCATTATAACTGACGTTCTCCACACAGGCTAGGGTTAACCGCTTGGGCAAATCGCCCAGGAACAGGTTTTCTTGATTGGCAATCATATTCCCTTTAGGAACGGAGAAGACCTTGGTCTGTACTCGTCGAATGGGGTACTGGGATGGGGTTTTTTCTCTAAGGCTCTGATGTGCCCCAACTGTACACCTGGGCTCGGCCTCACTTTGCGTACAAACAGACTGGCCTCTTGGATGACAATGTTATATTCGAGGTCATCATTCGAGGCTATCAAGGCAAACGCAGGCGTTGCGCATACTAGTCGTATTTTGACAGGTTCTCCATTCAAGAGATATCGGTCCTGCACGAATAAGTCCGCATGTAGACGTCCCATCATATCGACCGAGTGACTCTCTGCTGTGAAATCCATTCTCTCCGTATAGCCGTCATTTTCGGCACTCGCTTCCATCTTGTCTGGGGTACCTCGGTAGAACAACGGAGCTGTCAAATACGACTTTTTAGCGTCACGCCCGTAGGATAACAGTGTTTCAATGTAGGCTCGGTATGGGTACGTGTTCGTCGATGTGCTCACTGAGCGATATATCCACTTGCACGGGTGCATCTGCTTTGAGGACAGACCCATCTTTATTGGTGATTTTAGCTTTCACGTACAGGTACGTATGTGCTAAATCCAGGTAGGTCGTATCAGCGTTTGGTGATGGTGAATTCAATGGGGCCTGTGGCTGTAATGCTGGAAAGGGGGAATGTTCCACCCACGTCTGTGTTGGCGGGACGGTCCATAAATCAAATTCACTGTTGGTAGAAGGACACGACTCGGCGTGGATGAAAGCCATGTTTAAGAAAAGATAACCTGGGTCTTCGATGTGCGTCGTCGCTGGGTCGGTCGTCGACTGGTGGGTGGTCTCGGTGATGCAGGTCTTTTATTCCCTACGGTGCGTTGTGCTTTGGCGACCAAGACGCCTCCTGCTTTTTTGGCTCGGCGTTTCAGTGCTTCTTTGGGTGCCGCACCGCCCAAGACATCACCGGCGACTTGCAGTCCACTGCGTACCGCTTGTTTGCCGATCGCTTTGACCCCACGCGTCACCAAGGGGAGCTTGCTCCCGAGTATGTTCCCCAGCCCATGCCCTCGTTTCATACGTGTACCTGCAAAGACCGGAAAGCTACCCCCGGCCCGTTGAGCATAATAGTCCATATAGCTGCGTGCATCGCACTCGTAAGGCACCTTCATTATGCAAAGTGAACCGCTCGGACTTGGCGGAAATTAAGTGTCAACACCACTTTCCTACGCTCGAATGCAATCGGTTGACCGGTGTCATCTCTTATATCGATGATGATGGAGCTAATATCGGTCTGACTGACCGGTAGATAAACGATGTGCCTGAAACTGTGGGTGACTTGAGCTCCATACTTGCTTTTCACCAGGCAGACGCGTAGTAGAGGTACGTTGCTGTCTCCGACAATGTGTGCATCGACCACGTCTGAGTAGATGTACAGGCCATACATACCACCACGCATATTCATCGGGAAGTGGCCTGTCTCGCCGGTGGGGCCAGCGTACCCCGGTAGATCGAGACCTAGCATTTGCTGTAGGGTAGGACTGATTTCGACACTCACGTTGGGGCTGAGAGTAATACAGGCCTTGTCGTTGTGTGCGTTGTAATCGAAGTCCACATGATTTTTGAAGGGGAAGGTTTTGATGGGTTTTGAAGTATTCGTGACGTCCCGTAGAGACTTATAATGCATCAAACTTCTCAGCCCACCCATGAACACCTTGGGTATATCGTATTGGCCTTCGGGTAGGGTGAGTCGGGTTTCTTGTACTTCGTAGGTCACCTCGTATCACACTTCACCGGCTCGCACGTTGTACCACGAGTAAGGGTATTGAATATCCGCGAGTCCACATTCCCAGCGTCCAGGTAAATGCAACGGTTGCGGTAACTGGGTCACGTACTTGGTCAAGGTGTTGTCGGGAAACACATCAGCCGCGCTGTTACTGGGTAGGGTGAGGTAAAACATGACGACTGAGCTTTCCTGCTGCTGCTGTTGGTTTTAATAGGTCTCCCAGCTCTTGGGCGCTAATCGTCGTGATGGTCGCGGTGACTTAGATTTTGATGATTTCAGGGGGTGGCGTGGTAAAATGGGTGAAAAAGTAGATGCCCGCCGTGGTGGTGTTTTGGGGGGGGTGACTCGGGTTCCCACTCGGGTTCCCAAGGTGGTGAAAATCGTCGTGCGTGCACCGTCGAGCCACGCTGCATCCAGGCCCAGCGCTGGGGGTTCCCCACCAATTCCTGTGGTACATGGATGTCTTTCAAGCCTTGAGCGAAGACCTCCCATCCTCGAGGATCCGTGTGCGACCTGCGTTGACGCATCAGGTCATTCACTAAATCCGTCATGTGGGTACCGTGGACCACCTGATTCTGTACCAGTAGTTCACCTTTATCATTCCAAGTCATGTTAGGATTCTGTTTCATCCGTGGTAATACCAGGCCAGCTTGTTTCTTGAACGATGCAGGTACACTCTTCAGGACTTCGTCTTCGCCCACAGTGGGGCTGTAGGTGGTACCCCTGGTAATGGCGGCTGTTGGAGCGGTGCTGAGGTCGATGGTGTGTCGCGTGGTGGTGGGGCTGCTGGGGTAGAGAGGGTTTTGTATTGGTCCATGAACGTCATGTACCGCTGAAGCGTTTCATTGTACTGTTGTACTTTCTCACTGTCGCTTAACCCCGGTCGTTGTAAGATCTGACGCAACTCTTCATCGAGTGTGTTTATCGTCTTCACCGTAGAGGGTACGGGGTACGGTGATTGGAGGTTTTGAAGGAGCCGAGGTTCGACGAGCACCATTTTTTTCGTGTGGTTCATTGTCGGCCGAACAGTCCACCCAATACTGGACCCAACAAGGAAGCGGCCAACGGGGGTAAAATGGCCCCGAGAAAGCCGCCTTTCTGTAACACCTTTTTCTTTTGTGTTTGAGAGACTCGCTTCTGGACTAAGGTTCGCAGACCTGTCTTATGCTTGGCCAACTTCGCCCTCTGAGCCGGAGTCAGTGATACGTTGCCTTTTAAGATGTTCTTTGTTTTTACTGAACAGATTCTGGACGATATAGATGATGCTCAACCGTCGATGATGGCTGCCTTTCGTAAAGAGTTGGGTGACCCGGGCATCCGTTTCCGCCATGAGATCATCCAGAACAACCAACGTGTCCGGGTTCCAAATCGGCCAAGTTGGGTAACCCTTCCACGAACGTGATGTGGGGCATTGCTGCATACGCCGCTTGCAATTCTCCGTAACACTACACGGCTCGGGCAATGGGTGGGGTGATCATGCTGTCGGCGTGTTGGAGGAGCATCCTGACGAAGTGCGTTTTGCCGGAACCCGTCGGTCCCGCGATGATGCAAGTGAAGGGATGTTGCCACCGGGGGTCCATGGTTGAACGTGTATCCGCCGTCGTGGTAAACCGCTCTTGTAAATTTGGTACGAGTGAACCGGAGTCGTTGGTGCGTCGAGCTTTGGTACCGTTGTCGACGAACGCTCAGTGTGGGTGGTTGTACTGGACACCGCAATACTTGGTGTAGGTGTGGACTGTATACTCGGTGTGGAGGTTGATGTGGACTGTATACTCGGTGTGGTGGTGAATGGGGTGGTTTCGACCACAGGTGCTATCTGTAGACTGGTTTGACTGTTACTCACGGTTGGTGTTCTAGGTTGGTTAAGTAGAGAGACGAGGTACACGACGTCGTAAAACACACCGCCGTACAACACACCCAGCAGGGTTACCAATGTCACCACAAAGCCCACTTGCGCTTTGCGCGTTTTGGGAACGTAATGTTCGAGGCGGTCGTTGTTTGTCCATAGCACTGTGTTCATGGTCGAGCGTGGAATGAAGGATGACGGTAGTGATGTCTGGTTTTATAGTCGTTTCACCTGGTTGGCCGCGACCCAGGAATTGAACGAGCTGGGCCAGCATTGCCATTTGACGAAATGAAACAGTTTGCCACGTCGACGTTCGGTTTTCAAAATCTGCTCCACCGTGTAGTATTCTTGCTTCGTTTTCACGACAGGCTGTAATTCTACGTCGTAAAACGTCCCTTGCAGTGTTTCTCCTTGTATATCTTCCAGTTCATAGACTCGCGGTTGTCGGGGTAGGCACCTTTTAATCAGGAAGTGCTCATCGCTCCAGTTGTGGAGATAACTCTTCTCGAACTTGCCCTTAACTTTACTGATCCGTACAGGGTCCCCGACCTTGAACACCTCCTTCGGTGCTCGTTGCGATTGCATGGGGTACAAGACACGTCGGACTTGGGCTTCATTGCGTTGGGTGACGGTAATGGGGGCTGTCTGTATACTCCGGTGATAGGCTCGATTGTAACCACTCACAAGTTTCGGGAGAACATCGATGTACCGCCGTGTATTCTTGTACGTGAAATATTTGTACATGCGGCCTTTGAATGTCCTGTTGAACCTTTCCACCACGGAAGCCTTCGTCTCGTTGTAGGTGTGAAAGAAGAAGACCGTCTGTTTCTTGAGAAAGGCTTGGAGCGGTCGGTTGATGAATTCTGTGCCTTCGTCGGTTTGCAAATACAATGGTTTGCGCCCAGTCTTGAAGATGTCCTTGAACGCCGCTATGAGACTCGCCCCTGTTTTCGTCCGGATGGGTATCACGCACGCATAGTTAGACAGGATATCGATGCACGTCAAGATATACCGATTCCCATTGTTGTGCTTGGCAAACGCACTCATATCGACCAAATCCGCCTGCCATTGGGCATCTATACCACCCACGATGACCCGGTTCCGTAGAAAATGACGGCGGGCAGCTCGATGTAAGGTATAGGTGTCTTGTTGTTTTAACCAATCTCGGACTTGAGCACGTTGTATCCCCTGGCGTTTGGCCGCTCGATAGAGAGCCGACAATGCACTATAGGCCGCCGGACTGTCGGGACTGTAGTGTAAGTTATCCAACACCTGCTCCCAGCGCTTCATGGTGACAAAATGATGATGGACCCGGAGAGTATCGTTTATTTATAACGAGGTCTCATGTTCGGGTTCCGCCACCGTTGTGTTGGTTGACTGAGTCTAACCGGGTAATCAATGGCATCGTCGTCTGGCTCCCCTTCATTGCTAGAAATTTGTTCATTGGGTTCAGCCAGCGCATCCTCAATAGCACGAGACCACCCCAACTGAACAGCTGACCGCTCGTCCGGTGTAAACAGCTGGTCCACGATAGGCACCACTTTCTCGAAGGCTGTCCACAGATCGGGGTCTAGGGTGAAGCTTTGCGTAGGGTCTTGGTAACGCCCTAGGCGTGCGAAGAAGGGTCCACGGTGTACGTAGATGGCATTGTCAATGTGGATGAGGTTTCCGTCGAGCTCACCGATCCACACTCGTTTAAATTTGTTCCAGCCGTCACGGTGTAGGGTAACCGTATTCGATGTGGACTCCGGACCTGACCCACAGACCTCCCGGTCTTCCACGAGGGTGACTTTATCTTCATAGACGTGTAACCCCACCTCAGGAGTAAGGGGCAGGATGGCTCGTAGGACTGGTGACATGGTTGACGAAATGCTGAAGGGTGAATGACGTACACTCTGACTGACCCTCGTATTTATGAGTAGGTCCCTTGGTGACATGGTTGACCCAATAACGAACGGTGAATGACGCACACTATGACTGACCCTGGTATATATGGCCCAGGACCCTCGTTGCCCCTGGTGGGAAAAAACTCGGGGAAGATAACTCCGGGCTGTCACCCCACAGTGACCTTTTGACCCGGATGTGACGTCATAGGCGAATCAGGCGAAAAGCAACGTATGGCCCTGGGACTACTTTTTCTCTTCGCGGAGGCTTGTTGCCGGAAGCGACCGCAGCACTGTGGGACTACTTTCTGGCCGCGGAGGTCGACCGCATCACCGCCGGACTACTTTCTGGCCGCCTCACCGCCAGACCGCATCACCGCGGAAGAATACATCGTATGGTCATTTCCGGTCACGTGACCGGAAGTAACGAAATGGCCCTGGGACTACTTTCTGTCCGCGGAGGTCGACCGCATCACCGCCGGACTACTTTCTGGCCGCCTCACCGCCAGACCGCATTACCGCGGAGAATACATGCCCCAAAGGTAATTTCCGGTCACGTGACAGGAAGTAACGCAACTACTTTTGACCTTTGACCCGGATTTGACCTTTGACCTCTCATTTGCATAAATGTGCGGGAATTTCACTTTTATATACTACTACGCTCATACTAACCGCTTGTATCACTGACGTCCCATGAGTGGGGACGTCAGTGATACAAGCGGTTAGTATGAGCGTAGACCTTGGTATCAGAACAAATGATGGATTTGCCATTTCACGCCCCACTCGATTAAGCAGAATTATCAATTAAGCAATATGCGATTAAGTGCGTTCTACACGGGTGTAGGGCAAAACCCCCAGCGGACAAAACCCCCCAGGACAAAACCCCCACCGGACATAACCCCCATTGGACATAACCCCAACTGGACAAAACCCCCATCACATATTATTTCTCATGCTATTTTGACAATAAAAGAAATAACATGGTAAATGAAAAGATCCCAGGATAAAGTTATTTGATGTTATAACATATTTATTACACACAGAGCGTTTAACACTATATGTATATTTGTAGGTACTCTATGGATAGCAGATGACAAAGTTGGTACGAAAACTTGGATATACATTGACTTTGGAAATGATCGACGAATTGCAAAGATTCGACTTTTGCAAAGTTTACTGCACACAAATAAAGCGGTTAGACTGGAATTCAGTGATGGCACAGCAACAGAAGTGAGTAAATCGCTTCATTGATCTTGATATGCAGATTTCTGAAGTCTTATCCATTTTCAGGAGAAACAGACCAGAGTACAAACACGAGATTATACTATTATCTGATAGTAATATTGTCAAATAATAATCCCGACATCCTATATGGAATATCGTCACCAATGCATACAGAAATGGAAAACTATAACATTACGTGACGTTTAAGGGAGTAGAGGACGTTCACTTCCCTGTGCTTATGGGGCTACAACATGGTGATTTGTCGAATTTTTCAAAACAAGCCTAATTTCCCAACAAAAGGACCTAGACATCTCAGAATGGGATAAAATAAAAAAATAAAAAAAATATGCGTTTTATTGATGGTTCGATAGTGTGATAGGACTGACGAAAAAGTACCGTAGGCATTTTGGATTCAACGGTTGGAGGGTGCAACGAGCTCCCAAGGTTGATAATTATGCATCTGGAATCCCCCAAAATTCACTCTTGGTCAAACCTGTAAATGGCTAATAAATCAACCTCCAATAATATTCCCTACCCCATGCACCCCGATTCCTCGCCCCACTCCCTCCCGCAAATAGGACTGGAAAGGCTCAGTTTATCTGTTATTCTGCTAATATCTTCTAAGAAAGCATTGTGTCCCCCTGTTTTAATTACATTTCCAACAAGGACTATGTATTATGTATTATTTAGGAAAATGGGAAAAATTTGACCCTGGGAAGTTTGATTTAATCAGCATCAAGCAAGAAACGAGAGATCCTGAAGGATCTTGGCGCCCACCATTGTCCGATAATTGTAAGCTAATGACAAGAGGATCTATTTGTCCATTGTTACTAGGAACAAGCGATTGATCTGTAATTTTGTTTACAGAATTTCGAATCTGAGCGAAAAAGATCAAAAAAGGGACACTGGAAAAGACCAAGATATCATCTTTCTAAGTTTCAGGAGTTTCAAGATTTCTAGAAACTGTACTTATGTCGGTTGTTATAGTACAAGAGAAATGAGCAAAGTTAGTCTGAAAGTTAATGTTCATGTACGGGGGATCCTTCGTCTTCGTTTTGTAGTATTTTTATTTTTTTTGCACGTGTCATCATTGGGTACTGGAAGCGAAGACAAATCTCTTTGACACTTTGGCATGAGCTATGAAACATACTTAAGATTTTATAATTAGGAACGAATGCTGTTTACTGGGCTAGTTTGAGTTATCTCTTTTAAGATACCATGCTCGAAAATGGTAAGATGGTACAATAATTAATACTGAAGGGATCCGGTCCGCGCAGTAAATTTGAAACTTCGAAAGTGTCTGAATCCTGATTATCTCCCTTGGATCGAAACATGCAGTAGTCTACAGTTGTCGAGTTGTGACGCTGTGTCACAAGAGTGACATCCCTTCATGTAGCCGACCCGCCAGCAGAAGAAACGGTGGGGCAGTTCACTTGCAACTGCATGGACTAAAGAAAACTGATTTAAAATTTGAAGAAATAAGTTTTAATTCCGAATTATTTGAACTCCTTGATATGGAAGGTGAAGGTACGGATATTCTCTATAGTCAATATATAGAATATGCCCCATCGTTTGAACCGCCGACTCTTGTGATGCAACGTCACAACTCGGGAATACCGTATTAATTTGAAGCGTAACTTGGATTTTCGAATCAGACCAAAAAAGGTATCTTGCACAACTAGGCCCCATGTGGGACCTGTGTACCAAATTTCAGAAAGATCCATGAAATGTTTCCTTAGAATTCACGATAACAATGTTTCCAGGGGAAATTCAAGATGGCCACCTGGCGGCCATATTGGATTTTCGAATCGGACCAAAAAGGTATCTTGCACAACTGGGCCATAAGGGGAACCCGTGTACCAAATTTGAGGAAGATCCATGCAGTACTCCTTGAGAAATCACGATAACAAAGTTTCATGGGGAAATCCAAGATGGGCGCCTGGTGGCCATATGTGCCTGGTGGCCATATTGGATTTTCGAATCGGACGAGAAAAGGTATCTTGCACAACTAGACGACAAGGGGAACATGTGTACCAAATTTGACAAAGATCCATGCAGAAGTTCCTGAGAAATCGCAATAACAAAGCTGCACGGGGAAATCCAAGATGGCCGCCTGATGGGATATATCAGATTTTGGAATCGGACCAGAAAAGGTATCTTGCACAACTAGACCCTAAGGGGAACCTGTGTACCAAATTTGAGAAAGATCCATGCAGTACTTCCTGAGAAATGACGATAAAGTTTCATGCGGAAACCCAAGATGGCTGCCTGGTGGCCATATTGGATTGTCGAATCGGACCGGAAAAGGTATCTTGCACAACTAGACCCCAAGGGGAACCTGTGTACCAAATTTGAGAAAGATCCCTGCAGTAGTTCCTGAGAAATCGCGATAACAAGGTTTCATGGAGAAATCCAAATGGCTGCCTGGCGGCCATATTGGATTTTCGAATCGGATCAGAAAAGGTATCTTGCACAACGAGACCCCAAGGGGAACCTGTGTACCAAATTTGAGAAAGATCCCTGCAGTAGTTCCTGAGAAATCGCGATAACAAGGTTTCATGGGTGAAATCCAAGATGGCTGCCTGGTGGCCATATTGGATTTTCGAATCGGACCAGAAAAGGTATCTTGCACAACTAGACCCCAAGGGGAACCTGTGTACCAAATTTGAAAAGATCCATGAAGTAGTTCCTGAGAAATGCGATAACAAGGTTTCATGGGGAAATCCAAGATGGCTGCCTGGTGGCCATATTGGATTTTCGAATCGGACCAGAAAAAGGTATCTTGCACAACTAGACCCCAAGGGGAACCTCCGTACCAAATTTGAGAAAGATCCATGCAGTAGTTCCTGAGAAATCGCGATAACAAGAATTGTTTACGGACGGACTGACGGACGACGGACCACGGACGAAAAGTGATTTGAGCAGCCCACCATTATTTTGTAGCTCTCGGGGTGTAGACCACGACTTGAAGGGATGTCCACGTCACCTGTGACGTCACTGGTGACGTCATCAGTGAGAGTAGTAGCGAAAGCGGGAGTTTCGGAGGTGCGATGGAGTGCATTTGGAGTAGATAACGGCCGTTGGGGACGCCTCAAAGATGTTGGGAAAGCCTCTCCGGAGCTCCGAGCTCCGGAGCCCCCTGAATGTATTCACCCATGCACTGATAGATACTCAGAATGCGCAAACAAGTATCTGAGGCGGATGAATGAATGAGTAAGAATCATATTAGGTCACACCGAGCAAAGCTGGAACTTTCTGAAACGGCGACTTCTGATTGGACAAGAGCAGCTGAGAATACATCTAACGGACAAGAACGACTATGGCAGATGCAATGCCAAATGGCGGCCTCTGATTGGACAAGAGACTTCTTGAATTGTAAACCTACCCAACGCGGCTCCCCCAGCGTGGGTATGTTATGATGGAGGGGAAAATAAACTATATGAAAACACTTGTTGTTGTTCTCTCATCCTTGTTGTTGTTGTTGGTCTCTCATCTGTCTGTATCATGGCGTCAAGGCGTTATGCTAGGGCGTTAAGGCGTAAACATAGGGCGTTAAGTCGTTGAGACAGGCGTTAAGGCGTAACGACGGGCCTTGACGGGTGACAATCATTCGAGAGCTTCACACTGATATCCCACACGGTCCATTTGACCAGGGATGGTGAACCACTCAACAAACCTCCACGAATCCCCAAAATGCCTGCTTTCTATACTACGGCCAGACTGCGCATGCGCAAAATGATGAAAACGGAGGAACCATTAGTCCAGTCGGATCCCACTCACTCACTCACTCACCGTCGTTAATGCGACTCCATGCGTTAAGACGGGCGTTGGGGACGCCTCCCCGGCGTTGTGCACGCTTCACTCACTCACTCACTCACTCACGCTCATTCACTCTCTCACTCACACACACGCGCGCATACACTCACACTCACAGGTAACTCTACCGGGTAGTTGGATGGAAAAATAGGCCGTTATCTACTCCAAATGCACTCCATCGCACCTGAGTCCGAAACTCCCGCTTTCGCAACGAAACCTCATACGACTCCATAGGACCAATTGTGGCCCACCTATAGACCCCAAAATGTCTATTTCCATACCCTTTTCTCACAATTCCCTGTTTGCGCATGCGCAGAATGTTGACAACGGCCGAGACACTAATCCAGGCGGATGCCCCCTCACGTATCCTTCACATTGATACCTAATACGACTCCATAGGACCAATAGTGTCCCACCTCGACCCCAAAACATCTATTTCCATACACTTGGTCTACTGCGCATGCGCAGAATGACATCAGTTCCACGTCACACCCGCCCAGTCGGATGCCCCCTCACATAGGCTTCACATTGATACCTCATACGACTCCATATGACCAGTAGTGGCCCACCCAGACCCCAAAACGTCTATTTCCATACCCTTTTCCCACAATTCCCTGTTTGCGCATGCGCAGACTGTTGACAACGGCCGAGACACTAGCCCTGACGGATGCCCCCTCACATAGGCTTCACATTGATACCTCATACGACTCCATAGGACCAATAGTGGCCCACCTCGACCCCAAAACGTATATTCCCATACCCTTGGTCTACTGCGCATGCGCAGAATGACGTCAGTTCCACATCACACCCACCCAGTCGGATGCCCCCTCACATAGGCTTCACATTGATACCTCATACGACTCCATATGACCAGTAGTGGCCCACCCAGACCCGAAAACGTCTATTTCCATACCCTTTTCCCACAATTCCCTGTTTGCGCATGCGCAGAGTGTTTACAACGCCCGGGCCACTAGTCCAGGCGGATGCCCCCTCACATAGGCTTCACATTGATACCTCACTCGACTCCATCAGACCAATAGTGGCCCACCTCGACCCCAAAACGTATATTCCATACCCTTGGTCTACCGCGCATGCGCAGAATTACGATATTTCAACCCCAGACCCACCCCATCGGATGCCCCCTCACATAGGCTTCACATTAATACCTCACTCAACTCCACTGGACCATTAGTGGTACACCTAGACCCCAAAACGTCTATTTCCATACCCTTTTCCCACTATTCCCTGAATGGTGACAACGCCCGAGCCACTAGTCCAGTCAGATGCCCCCTGACATAGGCTTCACATTGATACCTCATACGACTCCATCGGACCATTAGGGGCTCCCCTAGATCCCAGAACGTCTATTTCCATACCCTTGGTCCACCGCGCATGCGCAGAATGACGCTATTTCAACCCCACACCCAGCCCATCAGATGCCCCTTCACGAATGCTTCACATTGATACCTAACTCGACCCAATCGGACCATGCAGCGTATTTGAAGTTTGGGGACTACTTTTTCTCCGCGGAAGCTTTTTCCCGCGACCGCATCACTGCGGAAGAATACATGCCCAAGGGCCCTTTGCCGGAACTATAGCGACCCGGAGTTACCTCCCCCTAGATTGGAACTTATTTGTTCTGTGGTTTTCATCCACTGTGACCTCCTTTATTTTACAACAGTTAACTAAAAATATACATGTGAAAACATGTTGTAAATGTGCACCTAATAAATGTACTTACTGTAACATGACATTACCAAGATAATATTTCATTTTTATATATTTTGTTCAGTGGTTTTTACCTAACATTAAGAAATCTGAAAGGTAGGGGGATTTTTTCCAAGGGGAGGAGGGGGGGGGGGGGGATTATAGGGGGAAAGTTTACCAGGGGGAAATTTTCCAGGGGGGGTGAGATTTCCGTAATCCAAATCTATCTATTTATTCAATGTTATGGCTTTCAAGTGTTATACATGCATTTGCCTGTCATATTTTGTTAACGAGTATGGTAACCCTCATTTTTTCCATCAACTTCTCTTAACCTGATGAAAAAATAATGAAAAAAAAAAGAAGAAAAAAATTCAACCTCCAAAAATGAACGTCCTCTACTGCCTTAATGTATCTGTTCAACAACTGACATCTAAATGTTCTTCCTCTCGCAGCTGTCGATTCCATACCACAACTTGAAAACGGTCTGGGATAGCTTTGATATTGTACCGGTTTGGACATCAGGAGTTAACGTCGTCATAACAGAACTGTATTCACAACACTCCACTCTGGGATGGGCAGAGATTCAATTATTCGAAGGTACGTTCATTCCAGTCCGTAAACTTACCAATGCAGAGACACTGAAAATTGATTTATTTTCTTCATTGATTATACATATATTTGTAATATATCCTGTAGTATAATTAAACAGAAATTATGATAGATCCTTACGACTACAGCAAACACTACACTGGCTATAATTTGCATGTTATGATTAATAGCGGAATCCAATCCTATTGCAGATAAGGGCGACACTAATCCTGATGCAGGTAAAGACAACACTGATACCACTACAGATAAGGGCGCAACTAATCCTACTACGGATAAACTAAACACCATTCCTACTACTGCTAAGGACGTCACGAATCCAGCCACAGATAAAGGCAACACTAATCCTAAAGGCAACACTAATCCTACTACGGATAAGGGCGACACTAATCGTAC
Organism: Hanleya hanleyi; assembly: GCA_036873755.1. NCBI lineage: Eukaryota > Metazoa > Mollusca > Polyplacophora > Lepidopleurida > Hanleyidae > Hanleya > Hanleya hanleyi. The sequence goes on from JAVTVY010013913.1 coordinate 26,357, forward strand.
TACAGAAGACGACACTCATCCCACTACACATAAAGATAACACTGGTAGGTCTCCAGGTCATGTAACGTGTGTATATATGTATGTATCTTTTATTGTTGCATTAAGCCATCCGGCCCATGAGCACTTTACAGAAAACAATATCTTTGGCGGAGCAGCAAACAGTTGGCAAAACAACTTACTATACACATGCATGCAATAAATTAATCATTAGTAATTTCTGAGCGTAATTGAAATGATTTTGAAATGTAGGAGGAGAGGTTTTTTTTACAATTTTTACAATATAGTAACTGTCATGATTATACCGTTCAGACTGCCCAATATCCATTCAGGAGTCTAGGTACTCCCTCCCCTACACCACGAATACGCAACAGTCCTCCCTTATTCCTTTCCTAAAATACGCTCATTAACAGCTTGTGTCACTTAAACGTGTCGGGGAAGTAAGTGACACAAGCTGTTTGCTCATATAGCGACAGAGCCTGTTTGCCTGAAGCTCTCAGATTCCATATTAAAAACGAGAGATCCTGAAGGATCTTGGCGCCCACCATTGTCCGATAATTGTAAGCTAATGACAAGAGGATCTTTTTGTCCATTGTTACTAAGAACAAACGATTGATTTGTAATTTTGTTTACAGAATTTCGAATGTGAGCGAAAAAGATCGAAAAAGGGACACTGGAAAACACCAAGATATCATCTTTCTAAGTTCAAGGAGTTTCAAGATTTCTAGAAACTGTACTTATGTCAGTTGTAATAGTACAAGAGAAAAGAGCAAAGTTAGTCTGAAAGTGAATGTCCGGAGGATCATTCGTCTTCGTTTTGTAGTATTTTTTTTGCACGGGTCATCATTGGGTACTGGAAGCGAAGACAAATGTCTTTGACCCTTTGGCATGAGCTATGAAACATACCTAAGATTTTATAATTAAGAACGAATGCTAATTCTGCTCTGTTTACTGGGCTAGTTTGAGATATCTCTTTTAAGATACCATGCTCGAAAATAGTAACATGGTACAATACTTAATACTGAAGGGATCCGCGCAGTAATGTTGAAACCTCGAAAGTGTCTGAATCCTGATTATCTCCCTTGGATCGAAACATGCAGTACTCTAAAGTTGTCGACTTGTAACGTTGTGTCACAAGAGTGACGTCCCTTCATGTAGCCGACCCGTCGGTAGACGAAACCGGCCATTCACTGGACTAAGAAAACTGATTTAAAATTTGAAAATTTGCAGTAAGTTCCTGAGAAATCGCAATAACAAGGTTTCATGGGGAAATCCAAGATGGCGGCCTTGTGGCCATATTGGATTTTCGAATCGAACCAGAAAAGGTATCTTGCACAACTAGACCTCACGGGGAACCTGTGTACCAAATTTGAGAAAGATCCATCCGGTAGTTCCTGAGAAATCGCGATAACATTAGGTTTCATGGGGAAATCCAAGATGGCCGCCTTGTGGCCATATTGGATTTTGGAATCGGACCAGAAAAGGTATCTTGCACAACTGGACCACATGGGGAACCTGTGTACCAAATTTGACAAAGATCCATGCGGTATTTCCTGAGAAACCACGATAAAGTTCATGGGGAAATCTAATATGGCCGCCTGGTGGCCATATTGGATTTTCGATTCGGACCGAAAAAGGCGTCTATCACAACTAGACCCTAAGGGGAACGTGTGTACCAAATTTGAGAAGATCCATGCAGTACTTCCTGAGAAATGACAATAACAAATTTTCATGGGGAAATCCAAGATGGCTGCCTGGTGGCCATATTGGATTTTCGAATCGGACAAGAAAAGGCATCTTGCACAACTAGACCCCAAGGGGAACTTGTATACCAAATTTGAGAAAGATCCATGTAGTAGTTCCTGAGAAATCGCGACAACAAGGTTTCATGGGGAAATCCAAGATTTCCAAGAAATCCAGAAAAGGTATGTGCACAACTAGACCCCAAGGGGAACCTGTGTACCAAATTTCAGAAAGATCCATGCAGTTGTTCCTGAGAAATCGCGATAACAAGAATTGTTTAAGGACGGACGACGGACCACAGACGAAAAGCGATTTGAACAGCCCACCATCACGATGGTGGGCTAACAAGGATATACATGAAGATGCTATTAAAATAAACCACTTAATGCTCAACGATATATTTCCACCTTTCGCTAGTGAGCCTCATTGGAATATTATGCTGTACACAGTCGATCAAAGATTGAGATTTGAAGCACCTAAAGAGACGTTAATGCTAATTATAGTTAAAGTAAACCCTGATAAACCAGTTCTATAACCAGACGACTAAAATGTTCATTCTCCTCTTCCAGTTGGTGTATATGTGGGAATAGCTGTGTTTCTGGCCATTTTTGTATCAGGCATATCCCTGTTCCTGAGCAGAAGGTAGGCTCTACATATCATTTGGGAAATTTATATACACAATCAATACAAAGGTGATAGCTATCACCAAAAAAAAGGCGACGACAGTATATAAATGATGCCGAGTTAGAACCATCGGCATATTCCATCATCACCATTTATTGGCGATTACCTCATCGCCATGCATTTACTGGAGATGACCTGGCCCCACCGCCAATAAATGGCGATGACCTGAAATACACCCATTGCTCGTCGCCATTTATTGGTGATGACGAGGCCCCATCGCCAATAAATGTCGATGAAATGACCTTGTCATCATTTGTCCTCACCAATAAATGAAGACGACAGGGTGGCATCACCGATATATGGCAATGGACCATCACTATTTTTCTGACTCATAACCGCTAAGCCTGCAACACCGGCAGTACCAGAAGTTCAGTTTTGACTTCTGGTAATACAGATGAGAGGTACTAGTTAGGTGACCAATGACTGGATCATCCACTCATGTTAAATCTGCTCTCAGAAAGTGTTGGGGAAAGGGGGAGGGGGAGTGTTATATCCAACAGTATCCTGCTGTGCCAACAGGAATACAATATTCGACCAGATTATGGGTGGAATATGACGGTTGTAAAGTGTTGTACTGCTCCCATACAGCACTGTAATGTTGGATGTTGATACCCTTTTCAGCACTTTCTGAAAGTGTTATGTTTAATAACACTATAATGCTTTCCCTCCTCCATCATTTATACAAACATAACACTATAATGTTTTCCCTCCTCCATGATTTATACAAACATAACACTATAATGCTTTCCCTCCTCCATCATTTATAATGTTAAGTACAGCACTTACATTTTAAGAGTGAATCGAATTATCCGTCTTCCTTAAATCGACTCAAATAATACAAATATTTAAATTTCAGAATATTCCAGCGAGAGCAGACTCCATTCCCCTCGTGCAATGGTAGTGCTGTTCCGAACAGTGTATCTAATGCTCGCTATTTGAATCCGATCCACTCTGGCGATGTTGAAGACAATGTGGATTATTGTGACCCAACTGGACAGACCAACAGTTTGGACACGGTCAGTTATGAATATCCGGTCGTACAGCAGCAGGATAGGTCAACCCTCGGGGATCAGAGTAACAACAGCTGGTCACCATATGGTCACCTCCATGATGGACAAAGAAATTACGACTCATTAAATATGGCCACGAATCCATCTGACCAGAGAACGTATGAACAACTGAGAGACAATCACTATGAAGATATTGACAATGGCGGCTATGAAGTGCCCAAAAGTTGAACTGAAATCAGTTCTGGTTTTGGAATATATTTTCCAAGAAGCATGAACAGAGAAATGTCTTAAGGCGCTTATTACTAATGTCCATTACATTCCAATCTATCATCGTTACACACTGTGATGTTGACTTCCTACTAATGAGTGTTTCATTTGTGAAATTATTCTTGTACGTCACTCTACGAAACAGACTTTTGAAGCGGAATTGAAGAAACTGGTTTTGGCATCACAAACGTAACAGCTAAAACAGTCACGGTAACAGTCACGGTAACAGTCGAGGTTTCTCCTCAATCAGAACACGGATATAGGCCCTACAACGCTTCAGTCAGCGTTAATAGGGCCAATATCATAAACGACATAGTTTTTCCTGTGTAAATATCACTGCTTTGGAAAAGACAATTTCGAGAAGTGAGCTGATTTCTTGTCATAATGTACAGTTCTATATAGCATGGTATGGCATATAGTACTTGTAGACAATATTCAAATTGAAGAGGTTCATTTTCCGATACTGTGAAAAATATATATAATGAAACTAAATTTGACAATATTCTTTGAAATATGGATGTCTCTCTGGTAGCAAGTCAGAGGCTTGAAATAACCCGTATTCCTTTAGCTTTCATGGTTAAATGGACACGTTGGAGCCCAGTTGAAATCCGACTTGACGACTCTTGATACTTCGGTCATTTAACGTGGACCGCGGGACCTGGAGATCATCCCTGGGGGTGTTTACCAATAAAAAAACGCGAAAATATTGAAAAGTTTTGTTTCGTTTTTTTCTCTACATGCTCGTCATTCTGAATTTATATACCCAGTCAAACCTACCTCACTTCAACCTTATGAATTCTCCGCAGATCTCGTCCTGTAAGTCATGGCACAAAAGCCTAGGCCAAACAATAATTCTCTATCTTCAATCTGCTGAAGTTGAGTTGTGTTTACATCAAGCTCCGTGAAAATCGAAAGTGTTGGATTAGGTCACAACGCCGGATTATCTTCAAAAGTCCCTTGGAAATATTCATTGTATCAATCAAGCGCAATGGCCTCATATGTATTGCATCGACTATGGTCTATGAAAACCTTTGTACGATCCACATTCAAGATGTCCGACATGCCGTAATGGCGTCATATGTACCTACGTCTTAGAATCCTCGTATTCTAGTCTGAATGTGAGGTGCCGAATAAGGCTTTCTAGTGCAGTCATATGGTTGCTTTTTAGTCGCCAGACGTCACTTTCTCCGCACCTGTAACATATCTAAACAATTTTTGAAGAGTGCACCAATGGCCTAATGATTTGTTCCCGGTCTAACAAAACGGGCACAAGCCTGCAGTGGTGTACAAGTGCCCCTGGTTTCACTCCTCCCAAGAGTTATCATGCAGTTCCATCTCCGTGTTCCGTATGGAACGAGGATACCAGGAGGCCTGCCTCTGTTGCTGCTGGGTGGGTCTTTGTTTGTCTATTGATGTTGAAAATAAACGATTCCCTCAGCCCCGATTTTATGCCTTCGATTTCAGACGTTTCATGGATTTCGGGGGGATCAGGTAAGCAACAGACCAAAACGATACTGCTGGAGGGTGTCATCGAAGACATTTATTCGTTATGATCAGGTCGGTAAATGTAGAGGTCACGATTTCCAAGACACGCCTTAACATGCCAGAAAACTGGAAACAGATCCAGGTCTCATTTCGGTGAGCAGGATATCCCCTTCCCCGACAGGCTATATCTGATCACCACTGGGTCCTGGGCAGTGCCTATTTCATTTGGTTCGGGATTTCCGAGAATATCTTCCTCAGCCTGCCAGAGTTCTGGTTGTCCGGACGGTCCCTCATATCGGGTCACGGTCAAACTAACATGGCTGGTGCTTCCGGTTTTTCTGTTGGTTTCCCCCCCCCCCCTGTCGAGACTGTGACAACGACCCTTCTAAACCATAAGATACTGAGGTTCCCACAACGGTTTCTGGTAGCAGGTATGTATGGTGGTCCCCATGTGACTAAACTTGTCTACCAGTTCTAAATCTTCTGGTACTGCAGCACACACAATAGTCAGTAACTAGCATCAGTCGGCTAAGGTCCATAACACCATTTCCGAACCAACAAGCAAGGTTGTCCATAAATGTGTTTAATACAACTTGAAAGACGGGACAACACCAGTCTTCAATGCTTCTGGAAATTCAGCATGGTATTTCTCTCCTTATCCCAATAACTGATTATCATCTTATCCATTTTTTGGTTCTAAATGCTTTCTGATACCTGATACGCAGGCCTGAATTGTAGGACTGGAGGTGAAAATCGCTATTTTCCTACAGGCTCCTCAACGAAGAGGTTGAAGTGTACTAGATTCCATGATGATGGTAAAGAAGCTGTAGTGCATGAGGTGGTCAAACTGGTTGAAACAAAATACTGCTAGCGTGTTTTTCTCTTCTTGTCTCATTAGCTGGCTCGCAGGACAGAGACCAGATACATTAATTGTTGCATCTTTGTTCATCAATGCGCACAGAGCAATGAATCCCTAGAAGAAGCCTTTCATATTAGCTGGCACATGGTAGTTCCTTGTACAAGAACGGGTCTACAGATATTCCAACATATGAATCCCATGACGCAGAAAACTAATTAACTTTAGGCTGATCACTGTCAACCTGGGAAACAATTATCAGGATTAGCACGCGATATTGAAAGAGTTGCTGCTGAATATTATCATGTCATCGAGATACACGAGTACAAATTTCCAGTTCAAACCATGAAGTAGTCTCCGGAACATGCTGAAATTTGACAGGTATAACTTTAACACCCATAGGTAGTCGCCTGAACTAGTAAAAGCCTGTGTGAAAAGCGAATGGTCGCCAATCGGAGTATACAAGGTTGAAGGCCAAAGGCAATGAAAAATAGCAGTTGTGATGAACATATACGAACAAAGTCCCTTGGAGATAGTGAATGTGCATGAGTAACTTATGCAGCATTCAGACCTCTGGAATCCACTATGAAACGGTAACCTGTATGTTTTTCTTATTCACCAGCAGACAAGATTTTCAAAAAGTTAGTGATCTTCAATGTTTCTCAAGATGTCACCCAATTGTTTCGGCCCTAACCTGTATGCAAGACCGTATCATATTTTGGATCTACCTTGATAGAATTTTGAGAAAAGTCGCATATTGCATTCATCAAGTGGTCTGTCCACAAATAATCTAACTGTCCTTCTCTGAGTAGCAAAAAGAAATGGCATAGGCAAAAAAGTAATTTTCTTTTGGTCGCTGAGCATGTCAGCTTAAACTTTGCGGGTTGATGTTTTTCTCGTAAGATTACCATCAGAAGTTAGCTCAGCATGACTGAGTGAAAATAAAAGGAAAATGTTCTTTCAGATCGTTGTTTAAATTGTCATGGGTGGCAGAATTACTGCTATCTGTAGAAATAATTCAACTTCGAAGCGAAAGTTATTCGACCTCGTAGACTAACACAGGCCTCGAAATTTGGCGCGAACGAAACGATCGTTCGCGTGTCGGTTACGCAAATCTGAAATGGCCAGAACGAAAAATCGGTTACGTGAATGCGCTTCTTGGACATATGATCTGGTGACAAAAGTCCCCATCTCTTCTCTGTCTGTCCACTGTGCAAACTTTAACCACATGACGTGTGTCTTTCAGCATGTTTTAAAAGCGAAACTAAGTCGCAAACTCGGCCCTGTCTGTATTGAATTTGTAGACAACCACGTGGCAGGCGTCTGTCTTGTCAGCTTGCACAGACTGGTTTGTCTATCCTGGGTTCAGGGCCGGCATATTATTATGTAATAAACCAATAGCGGCCAGGAAACAGCTTTATCAAACTTGAACGAGTTGAAAGGGTTACCCGCAAGCCTCCTCGCTCCAAGGTTGTTGCTCCGTGGGGCGCTGTTCACAGAGCTAGCAGCAGAGGTGGCATGCGGAGCTCCTCGTGGAGGAATTATCTCGGAGCGCGGAGCGCGGAGCTTGTGGTTAACACTCGTTGTCACTTCCGCCATCTCTAAATTTGCAGGCGGCGTGTTCAACTTCTCTTCTCAATCAGGATTTTAATGGAATCCCAAGGAAATGGCGAATGAATTATACAGCCAGTCACAATAGCCAACCATGAATGGTGGAAGCGATTTACGTGTGCAATCCCATTCCCGTATGTTAACTCATTTGTCTGTTCAGTCACTGCCCACGTGCTGTGGACAGTTTTTTCCACTCGTTGACGGTACACTGTTGTAATTACGTAACCGTTTTGCGAAACCAATTGGTTACGTAAAAATTAACATCGTAACCGAACAATAGGTTACGCAAGCCAAATTTACCGTAACCGATTTTTCGGTTACGTCAATGAACCAATTTTCGAGGCCTGTAACAGAAATAATTCTAGGTGATTTCTTCAACAATTTCCACCTGGGATGCCTGTCCTGGTGACTGGTGATCAATTTGTTCTTCAGTTTTGGATGTCATCAATTTTTGATGGAATTTTCATGTGTTTGATCATACTGAAAACAATTCTTATACTTATCCGGATTTTGCGCTTACATACGTATAGAAATAATCAAGATTTATGACAAAAATCTACATATTTCATATTAGACTAGAGGCAACGGCCACACTTGATCCCATCGGCGTAATGTGAACTTGCCGTCCCTTTCACATGAGCAATATAAATCTCCTCCAGTATAGACAGATGAAGGGCATTCAATAAGGGAAAACAGAAGTAGTTGGGGGGGAAAACAGTCATGTTTATTTGTATGGAAAGTTGGCTAGAGACAACTAGATATAAAAGGGGCGGGCAACCACCAACCACCCACTCTGATAAGAGAAGCATTAAAGTGGCTCTCAATTATGTGTAAGGAAATGTTCACATGTATTGTTGGTAAATGTAAAATGTTAAAGGCATAGTACGATAGGCCCAGGTGTATTATACAGATGATGGAATTATTGCAAATCTTGGTATTGGGTGCATGGATGTGATACTGAGGTAAGGAGGTACTCCAGATTGTTGCAACTCTGTTAGTCCGTGTCCGTTTTGTTTTCTCAGGAGTTACAGATGATCTACAGTTTTGTTGATGTTGACCCACATAGGTTTGTGATAACTGTAGTAAGTCTCAAGTGTTCCAGCAGAAAGTATAGGTTGGTTGCAGTAGATGTGGTCAATGGTTGTGCTGTTGTCCATTGTAAAGTTGCTGATCTTCTGTGTGAAGCTGAGTTGTGAAACCATGTATTTCTCTATCATCTGTCGGTCGTCATGTGGATATTTTTCGTTATGTTGCCATGGAAACCACAAAAATCAACAAAATGTCCCCAATTTCAATAGGCTTGTGCTTTACCATGCAACAATGCTGTATACCACATTTGAATTCTCCAGCTGCAACGGTTTGGCTTTTAGAGCATTCACGTCGTAATGTGGATATTTTTCATGATGTTGCCATGGAAACCACAAAAACCACCAAAATGTCCCTAATTTCAATAGGCTTGTGCTTTACCACCCAACAATGCTGTATACCAAATTTTACGTCTCTAGCTGCAACGGTTCACCTTTGAGAGCGGTCATGTCACCATGTGGATATTTTTTTGTTATGTTGCCATGGAAACCACAAAAATAAACTAAATGCGCCCAATTTCAATAGGCTTGTGCTTTACCACCCAACAATGCAGTATACCAAATTTGAAGTCTCCAGCTGCAACGGTTCACCTTTTAGAGCGGTCAGGTCGTTATATGGATATTTTTCATTATGTTGCCATGGAAACCACAAATATCAACTAAATGTGCCCAATTTCAATAGGCTTGTGCTTTACTACCCAACAATGCAGTATACCAGATTTGAAGACTCTAGCTGGAACGGTTCACCTTTTAGAGCAGTCACGTCGTTCATCCATCCAGCCAGCCAGCCAGCCGGACAGCGTGTGTGCCGATGGGATAAAAATGGCCTTTTCCGAAACCATGCTGCGCACAAATTGCAACTTCGCTTAGGCAAGACCAGTCATAAATCGAGTTTGTTAACACTTGTTAACTCCCCACTTGTTAACAATAGCCACATGCAAGCTACATGTGTAAAGCTTCGTACACATTCATCCATTTTTCCGGCAATGACAATGCGACAACGATAATGCAGCTAAATCCAATAATTTGCAGGACTGTCTAAAATATGATGTAATCTTGCAAAAGTACCACATTTACACTTTAAAGTGCTTAGCAATTCAAAAGAAAAAAAAGATCCCCTTCCCTCCAATGAAAATGTTTTGCCGCACCAATTTTTTGCAGTGACCCTGACCACAGACAAAGTAATTTTTGCCTTACGTGGATCACATGTCATTAGACTGGTCACTATCCCATCTAGGATATAACTTGAGTCGATCTTTCATTCTTAACCACACAGATCAGCTGTCAGATTAACTTCATCTGTATCAGTAGTTTTGACAGTTCCAAAATAGTATGAACACTGTGACTGTCATGAACGTGAATAAGCGAAGACATAGTTATCAACATCTACCTAGTTTCAAAGAAGATCCTCCAAAATTTTGAACAAGATGAAACATGATTTGTCTGGCAATTCCCAATGCATGCAACTGTTTTTACTATTTATTTTTTTGTAATATAATTTTGCAAATACAATACAGAGGGTTAATGCTAATTCTTAAAATTTGGTTGAAATATAATTTAAACAATTACAAATGGGGTGTATTCTGACTTTCGATCCTAACACAGGTTGTCTAATATGATGGGCAACACCAGGATATCTTGAGAGGGGGTCGTTTCGTAGGCTTACTTGTTATAGAGCCCAGGACTGCTGTTCAGGATAAGAAAATAACATATGGTTCAGCGCTGACAGGGGGTGTTCGCACCCAATGCCCAACACCCTTGAATATAATGTGTTACTATTACGATCATGATCGGTGTTGAATTTGAAGTTTTGTCAAACTTTTTCAATCAGTGGGAAAGTCAATACAAAACATCGAATGAGTTCAAGTCATGAAGCACCGTCTTCATGACATGCTGAAATATGCTTGGCCTATTCTTAAGCCCCATAGGTAGTCTCTTAAACTAGTTCAAGCCTACATAAGGGATCACAACTAATGATCGTGAATTTGGGTCCATGACCATGTCCATTTGACGGAATTCCCTCCGAAGGTGAAGGGTACTAAAAATACCAGCTAAGAAGGACCAATCAGTTGAAGGCAGTAGATGCATGTGCATCAGTCACACATGTACATTCAGACCTCTATGCAACAAATCTTCTGAACTGATGTAATGAGTGCAACAACAGCAAGCCAGATTGACTGTAGATGACCAGACCTGTTCCCGCTGGACATTCATCATGCCTTGAAACTTGTGTATTGCAGGTGTTCTTACTCCTATCAATATGGTACAATGTGTCCAGAGGAGAAAAAGAGGTGAACGTAAGATCAGCATCACTGGTCATATTTAATTGATACCATACCCAAAATCAATTATTAAGAAACGTTGCTAGTTCCTCAGTTAACAGAGTTCTACAATACTATTAAAGAGAAATGTAACGAGTGAGTGCAAAATGAATTTAATGTGTGGTAGGATATAAATTAGTGTAAAATGGTACAAAATGCGATGATAGGCGTTAATTAGTTTCAATGGTATCAATGATATCACACATCATTTTATCCAAACTGTCACATGGTTCTTCAACAGAAGCGCCACAAGCACCATTTTCTGTGGCCTGTAGAATTTCTGATTTCACCAAAACTTTTGAGTCCAATCCTCCCTCATCTGGTAAAGAGTTGATAGCTCCCTGAAGAAGCTCTTTCACTTTGTCCAGATGTTTCTGGAATCTGTCGGCTGTCTCTAGGCGCTGGCGTTTCTGCATTTCCATCATGACGCGCAATGTTTCACGTGCTTGGTGTGGTCGGAACTCATTAATGAGATGGTGTACATGTATAAACAAAAGACTGAGATCGTCAATTTTTTCAGTTCGTTTCGAAGATTCTGGAGATTTTATGAGAATATCGATTAAATCCAAAAAGTTGACTAGGAGTGAATGGTTCAACTTTTTCAATTCTCTTTTGGGGTCATAGTTTTGTGGGTAGAGTCGACGAAGTCCCTGCATTTCCAGTGGTCGTATAATATGATCTTCAGCATTGTATGGTTGTCCAAACATCACATAAGTGTCCTGAAAGTATGACAGTGGGATTTTATCAAAACTGTATTCATGCCATATATGACCAGATTTCATGAAAGAGAATCATTCCATCACTTACAGATCAGCTTTCAACTTCATTATATCAAAAATGAGACATTTTACTCCTCCCAACATATTGTAAGACCAATCTAATTGTGAGGAGGTGTTATTAATAGAACTGGATACGTATATATATGCAAAATACTTTACATTTTTCTCAATTTTGTGCACAGTCTGAAGTGAATGAATTTTTAGAGAACTTACTGTATGCAAGACTAAACAGTTTTGTGCAAGCTGTTATGCGTGTCTGGATTCATCGGAATTGTAATATTATCTTGACTGACAAACATGATAAATCAAGATTGTGTATAGGCTGGGCAGTAGCTGGACTACCAGATCATTTAACAACAGATTTAGACTATTATGCCCAAATCTCTGCATATCCTAGGCTGAACCTCAATTAGTAGCAACAGGGTTTTTCCAGGTCCATACACCTTTATCCAGGACGTTTAACTAATTTTCCTGGACATTTTTTAACACCTTTCATCATATTTCATTCAGCAAATTCAACAATGTACATTAGACTGAAATGAATACATATTTCAACTATCAACGTTTCATACAGATCTGGCTAGATCGAAGAATAAATTCAGTTTGTTAGGAAGAAACTCCAGTAATTAATTGTGGCACTTTTCCAGGACTCTTTACAAATATTGTCAGAATTCAAGGATTTCCAGGTTCTGGAATTTATTTTCTCAGAATTCAAGAAAATCCAGGACCTGTATGAACCCTGAGCAGAGGACTAATATTTCACATTAAAACCGACCAATAAAAAGTGAACTAAGAAGAGCATGGAAATTCTGCTCACCTGTGTAATCAATGACAAAAATACACGTCAGATTTTTCATATGAGGAAATTCTGTTCATTTCTAACTCGGGACACCAAATTTGAACTTTCCTATTCAGTCAGTTCCCTGATTATCCCCAATATAAGACTCGAAGAGTTCGTTGGACTGTCACACTCTAGATTTAGGAGTCGCATAGAAGACATATTATGAGATAGGTTTTGCACGGTTGAAAATCAAAATGCTTGGTTGTAATATAAACACACAATTATATCAAACACACTGACAGATAACACGATATTAACGCATACCAGGATATAGAACTTGTCAACAATAAAAAACTCCAAAATATCGACTACACCACCGATTTCCAATGACATCACTCTATATATGTAGGCTACAGTACACGTGGTAGCCATCCAGTTCAAAGAGCACAGAGCATGCTTTGTACTGTTCCAACTATGCAGCTTACTTGAAAGCCTCAAATATTAGTTCTGGAGTCAATTATTTCATTATTATATCTATCAACTTAACTCTGTGCTATCCCTTTAGAATGAGAGATCCTGAAGGATCTTGGCACCCACCATTGTCCGATAATTGTAAGCTAATGACAAGAGGACCTTTTTGTCCATTGTTACTAAGAACAAACGATTGATTTGTAATTTTGTTTACAGAATTTCGAATTTGAGCGAAAAAGATCGAAAAGGGGACAGTGGAAAACACCAAGATATCGTCTTTCTAAGTTTAAGGAGTTTCAAGATTTCTAGAAACTGTACTTATGTCGGTTGTTATAGTACAAGAGAAAAGAGCAAACTTAGCCTGAAAGTGAATGTCCAGAGGATCTTTTGTCTTCGTTTGGTATTATTATTTTTTTGCACGTGTCATCATTGGGTACTGGAAGCAAGACAAATATCTTTGACCCTTTGGCATGAGCTATGAAACATACTTAATATTTTATAATTAGGAACGAATGCTAATTCTGTTCTGTTTACTGGGCTAGTTTGAGATATCTCTTTTAAGATAACATGCTCAAAAATAGATGGTACAATACTTAATACTGGAGGGATCCGCACAGTAATGTTTAAACTTCGAAAGTGTCTGAATCCTGATTATCTCGCTTGGATCGAAACACGCAGTAGTCTACAGTTGTCGAGTTGTAACGTGTCACAAGACTGACGTCCCTTCATGTACATTTTAATTCCGAATTATTTGAACTCCTTGATATGGAATATGTCCCACAGTTTGATCCGCCGACTCGTGTGATGCAATGTCACAACTCGGGAATACCGTATTAATTTGAAGCGTAACTTGGATTTTCAAATCGGATCAAAAAAGTTATCTTGCACAACTATGCCCCATGTGGGACCTGTGTACCAAATTTCAGAAAGATCCATGAAGTAGTTCCTGAGAATTCACGATAACAATGTTTCAAGAGGAAATTCAAGATGGCCACCAGGCGGCCATATTGGATTTTCGAATTGGACCGCAAAAGGTATTTTGCACAACTAGACCCCAAGGGGAACCTGTGTACCAAATTTGAGAAAGATTCATGCAGTAGTTGCTGAGAAATCGCGATAAGGTTTCATGGGGAAATCCAAGATGGCCACCTTGTGGCCATATTGGATTTTCGAATCGGACGAGAAAACGTATCATGCACAACTAGACCCCAAGGGGAACCTGTGTACCAAATTTGACAAAGATCCATGCAGTAGTTCCTGAGAATGCGCAATAACAAAGTTTCATGGGGAAATCCAAGATGGCCGTCTGATGGACATATTGGATTTTGGAATTGGACCAGAAAAGGTATCTTGCACAATTGGACCACATTAGGGGAACCTGTGTACCACACTTGACAAAGATCCATGCCGTACTTCCTGAGAAATCACGATATCAAAGTTTCATGGGAAAATCTAATATGGCCGCCTGGTGACCATATTGGATTTTTGATTCGGACCGAAAAAGGTATCTTGCACAACTAGACCCTAAGGGGAACCTGTGTACCAAATTTGAGAAAGATCCATGCATTACTTCCTGAGAAATGACAATAACAAAGTTTCATGGGGAAATCCAAGATGGCCGCCTTGGATTTTCGAATCGAACCAGAAAAGGTATCTTGCACAACTAGACCCCAAGGGGAACCTGTGTACCAAATTTGAGAAAGATCCATACAGCAGTGGCTGAGAAATCGCGATAACAAGGTTTCATGGGGAAAGCCAAGATGGCTGCCTGGTGGCCATATTGGATTTTCGAATCAGACCAGAAAAGGTATCTTGAACAACTAGACCACAAGGAGAACCTGTGTACCGAATTTGAGAAAGATCCATGAAGTAGTTCCTGAGAAATCGCGATAACAAGGTTTCATGGGGAAATCGAAGATGGCCGCCTTGTGGCCATATTGGATTTTGGAATCGGACCAGAAAAGGTATCTTGCACAACTAGACCCCAAGGGGAACCTGTGTACCAAATTTGAGAAAGATCCATGCAGTAGTTCCTGAGAAATCGTGATAAGGTTTCATGGGGAAATCCAAGATGGCTGCCTGGTGGCCATATTGGATTTTGAATCGGACCAGAAAAGGTATCTTGCACAACTAGACCACAAGGGGAACCTGTGTACCGAATTTGAGAAAGATCCATGCATTACTTCCTGAGAAATGACAATAACAAAGTTTCATGGGGAAATCCAAGATGGCCGCCTTGGATTATCGAATCGAACCAGAAAAGGTATCTTGCACAACTAGACCCCAAGGGGAACCTGTGTACCAAATTTGAGAAAGATCCATACAGCAGTGGCTGAGAAATCGCGATAACAAGGTTTCATGGGGAAATCCAAGATGGCTGCCTGGTGGCCATATTGGATTTTCAAATCAGACCATAAAAGGTATCTTGAACAACTAGACCACAAGGAGAACCTGTGTACCGAATTTGAGAAAGATCCATGAAGTAGTTCCTGAGAAATCGCGATAACAAGGTTTCATGGGGAAATCCAAGATGGCTGCCTGGTGGCCATATTAGATTTTTGTATCGGACCAGAAAAGGTATCTTGAACAAACTAGACCGCAAGGGGAACCTGTGTACCAAATTTGAGAAAGATCCATGAAGCAGTTCCTGAGAAATCGCGATAACAAGGTTTCATGGGGAAATCCATGATGGCCGCCTTGTGGCCGTATTGGATTTCGGAATCGGATCAGAAAAGGTATCTTGCACAACTAGACCCCAAGGGGAACCTGTGTACTAAATTTGAGAAAGATCCAAGCAGTAGTTCCTGAGAAATCGTGATAAGGTTTCATGGGAAAATCCAAGATGGCCACCTTGTGGCCATATTGGATTTTCGAATCGGACGAGAAAAGGTATCATGCACAACTAGACCCCAAGGGGAACCTGTGTACCAAATTTAAGAAAGATCCATGCAGTAGTTCCTGAGAAATCGTGATAAGGTTTCATGGGGAAATCCAAGATGGCTGCCTGGTGGCCATATTGGATTTTGAATCGGACCAGAAAAGGTATCTTGCCCAACTAGACTACAAGGGGAACCTGTGTACCGAATCTGAGAAAGACCCATGAAGGAGTTCCTGAGAAATCGCGATAACAAGGTTTCATGGGGAAAGCCAAGATGGCTGCCTGGTGGCCATATTGGATTTTCGAATCAGACCAGAAAAGGTATCTTGAACAACTAGACCACAAGGAGAACCTGTGTACCGAATTTGAGAAAGATCCATGAAGTAGTTCCTGAGAAATCGCGATAACAAGGTTTCATGGGGAAATCGAAGATGGCCGCCTTGTGGCCATATTGGATTTTGGAATCGGACCAGAAAAGGTATCTTGCACAACTAGACCCCAAGGGGAACCTGTGTACCAAATTTGAGAAAGATTCATGCAGTAGTTCCTGAGAAATCACGATAACAATGTTTCATGGGGAAATCCAAGATGGCCACCTGGTGGACATATTGGATTTTGGAATCAGACCAGAAAAGGTATCTTGCACAACTGGACCACAAGCGGAACCTGTGTACCAAACTTGACAAAGATCCATGCAGTACTTCCTGAGAAATCACGGTAACAAAGTTTTATGGGGAAATCTAATATGGCCGCCTGGTGGCCATATTGGATTTTCAATTCGGACCGGAAAAGGTATCTTGCACAACTAGACCCTAAGGGAAACCCGTGTACCGAATTTGAGAAAGATCCATGCAGTACTTCCTGAGAAATGACAATAACAAAGTTTCATGGGGAAATCCAAGATGGCTGCCTGGTGGCCATACTGGATTTCCGAATTGCACAAGAAAAGGTATCTTGCACATTTAGATTCCCAAGGGGAACCTGTGTACCAAATTTGAGAAAGATCCATGAAGAAGTTCCTGAGAAATCACGATAACAAGGTTTCATGGGGAAATCCAAGTTGGCCGCCTTGTGGCCATATTGGATTTTTGAATCGGACCAGAAAAGGTATCATGCACAACTAGACCCCAAGGGGAACCTGTGTACCAAATTTCAGGAAGATCCATGCAGTAGTTCCTGAGAAATCGCGATAACAAGGTTTCATGGGGAAATCCAAGATGGCTGCCTGGTGGCCATATTAGATTTTTGAATCGGACCAGAAAAGGTATCTTGCACAACTAGACCGCAAGGGGAACCTGTGTACCAAATTTGAGAAAGATCCATGAAGTAGTTCCTGAGAAATCGCGATAACAAGGCTTCATGGGGAAATCCATGATGGCCGCCTTGTGGCCATATTGGATTTCGGAATCGGACCAGAAAAGGTATCTTGCACAACTAGACCCCAAGGGGAACCTGTGTACTAAATTTGAGAAAGATCCAAGCAGTAGTTCCTGAGAAATCGCGATAACAAGGTTTCATGGGGAAATCCAAGATGGCCGCCTTGTGGCCATATTGGATTTTCAAATCGGACGAGAAAAGGTATCATGCACAACTAGACCCCAAGGGGAACCTGTGTACCAAATTTGAGAAAGATCCATGCAGTAGTTCCTGAGAAATCGTGATAAGGTTTCATGGGGAAATCCAAGATGGCTGCCTGGTGGCCATATTGGATTTTGAATGGGACCAGAAAAGGTATCTTGCACAACTAGACCACAAGGGGAACCTGTGTACCGAATTTGAGAAAGATCCATGCATTACTTCCTGAGAAATGACAATAACAAAGTTTCATGGGGAAATCCAAGATGGCCGCCTTGGATTATCGAATCGAACCAGAAAAGGTATCTTGCACAACTAGACCCCAAGGGGAACCTGTGTACCAAATTTGAGAAAGATCCATACAGCAGTGGCTGAGAAATCGCGATAACAAGGTTTCATGGGGAAATCCAAGATGGCTGCCTGGTGGCCATATTGGATTTTCAAATCAGACCATAAAAGGTATCTTGAACAACTAGACCACAAGGAGAACCTGTGTACCGAATTTGAGAAAGATCCATGAAGTAGTTCCTGAGAAATCGCGATAACAAGGTTTCATGGGGAAATCCAAGATGGCTGCCTGGTGGCCATATTAGATTTTTGTATCGGACCAGAAAAGGTATCTTGAACAAACTAGACCGCAAGGGGAACCTGTGTACCAAATTTGAGAAAGATCCATGAAGCAGTTCCTGAGAAATCGCGATAACAAGGTTTCATGGGGAAATCCATGATGGCCGCCTTGTGGCCGTATTGGATTTCGGAATCGGATCAGAAAAGGTATCTTGCACAACTAGACCCCAAGGGGAACCTGTGTACTAAATTTGAGAAAGATCCATGCAGTAGTTCCTGAGAAATCGTGATAAGGTTTCATGGGGAAATCCAAGATGGCTGCCTGGTGGCCATATTGGATTTTGAATCGGACCAGAAAAGGTATCTTGCCCAACTAGACTACAAGGGGAACCTGTGTACCGAATCTGAGAAAGACCCATGAAGGAGTTCCTGAGAAATCGCGATAACAAGGTTTCATGGGGAAAGCCAAGATGGCTGCCTGGTGGCCATATTGGATTTTCGAATCAGACCAGAAAAGGTATCTTGAACAACTAGACCACAAGGAGAACCTGTGTACCGAATTTGAGAAAGATCCATGAAGTAGTTCCTGAGAAATCGCGATAACAAGGTTTCATGGGGAAATCGAAGATGGCCGCCTTGTGGCCATATTGGATTTTGGAATCGGACCAGAAAAGGTATCTTGCACAACTAGACCCCAAGGGGAACCTGTGTACCAAATTTGAGAAAGATTCATGCAGTAGTTCCTGAGAAATCACGATAACAATGTTTCATGGGGAAATCCAAGATGGCCACCTGGTGGACATATTGGATTTTGGAATCAGACCAGAAAAGGTATCTTGCACAACTGGACCACAAGCGGAACCTGTGTACCAAACTTGACAAAGATCCATGCAGTACTTCCTGAGAAATCACGGTAACAAAGTTTTATGGGGAAATCTAATATGGCCGCCTGGTGGCCATATTGGATTTTCAATTCGGACCGGAAAAGGTATCTTGCACAACTAGACCCTAAGGGAAACCCGTGTACCGAATTTGAGAAAGATCCATGCAGTACTTCCTGAGAAATGACAATAACAAAGTTTCATGGGGAAATCCAAGATGGCTGCCTGGTGGCCATACTGGATTTCCGAATTGCACAAGAAAAGGTATCTTGCACATTTAGATTCCCAAGGGGAACCTGTGTACCAAATTTGAGAAAGATCCATGAAGAAGTTCCTGAGAAATCACGATAACAAGGTTTCATGGGGAAATCCAAGTTGGCCGCCTTGTGGCCATATTGGATTTTTGAATCGGACCAGAAAAGGTATCATGCACAACTAGACCCCAAGGGGAACCTGTGTACCAAATTTCAGGAAGATCCATGCAGTAGTTCCTGAGAAATCGCGATAACAAGGTTTCATGGGGAAATCCAAGATGGCTGCCTGGTGGCCATATTAGATTTTTGAATCGGACCAGAAAAGGTATCTTGCACAACTAGACCGCAAGGGGAACCTGTGTACCAAATTTGAGAAAGATCCATGAAGTAGTTCCTGAGAAATCGCGATAACAAGGCTTCATGGGGAAATCCATGATGGCCGCCTTGTGGCCATATTGGATTTCGGAATCGGACCAGAAAAGGTATCTTGCACAACTAGACCCCAAGGGGAACCTGTGTACTAAATTTGAGAAAGATCCAAGCAGTAGTTCCTGAGAAATCGCGATAACAAGGTTTCATGGGGAAATCCAAGATGGCCGCCTTGTGGCCATATTGGATTTTCAAATCGGACGAGAAAAGGTATCATGCACAACTAGACCCCAAGGGGAACCTGTGTACCAAATTTGAGAAAGATCCATGCAGTAGTTCCTGAGAAATCGTGATAAGGTTTCATGGGGAAATCCAAGATGGCTGCCTGGTGGCCATATTGGATTTTGAATGGGACCAGAAAAGGTATCTTGCACAACTAGACCACAAGGGGAACCTGTG
This sequence comes from Hanleya hanleyi, assembly GCA_036873755.1. Taxonomy (NCBI): domain Eukaryota; kingdom Metazoa; phylum Mollusca; class Polyplacophora; order Lepidopleurida; family Hanleyidae; genus Hanleya; species Hanleya hanleyi. The sequence goes on from JAVTVY010013913.1 coordinate 46,430, forward strand.
TACCGAATTTGAGAAAGATCCATGCATTACTTCCTGAGAAATGACAATAACAAAGTTTCATGGGGAAATCCAAGATGGCCGCCTTGGATTATCGAATCGAACCAGAAAAGGTATCTTGCACAACTAGACCCCAAGGGGAACCTGTGTACCAAATTTGAGAAAGATCCATACAGCAGTGGCTGAGAAATCGCGATAACAAGGTTTCATGGGGAAATCCAAGATGGCTGCCTGGTGGCCATATTGGATTTTCAAATCAGACCATAAAAGGTATCTTGAACAACTAGACCACAAGGAGAACCTGTGTACCGAATTTGAGAAAGATCCATGAAGTAGTTCCTGAGAAATCGCGATAACAAGGTTTAATGGGGAAATCCAAGATGGCTGCCTGGTGGCCATATTAGATTTTTGTATCGGACCAGAAAAGGTATCTTGAACAAACTAGACCGCAAGGGGAACCTGTGTACCAAATTTGAGAAAGATCCATGAAGTAGTTCCTGAGAAATCGCGATAACAAGGTTTCATGGGGAAATCCATGATGGCCGCCTTGTGGCCGTATTGGATTTCGGAATCGGATCAGAAAAGGTATCTTGCACAACTAGACCCCAAGGGGAACCTGTGTACTAAATTTGAGAAAGATCCAAGCAGTAGTTCCTGAGAAATCGCGATAAGGTTTCATGGGGAAATCCAAGATGGCCACCTTGTGGCCATATTGGATTTTCGAATCGGACGAGAAAAGGTATCATGCACAACTAGACCCCAAGGGGAACCTGTGTACCAAATTTGAGAAAGATCCATGCAGTAGTTCCTGAGAAATCGTGATAAGGTTTCATGGGGAAATCCAAGATGGCTGCCTGGTGGCCATATTGGATTTTGAATCGGACCAGAAAAGGTATCTTGCCCAACTAGACTACAAGGGGAACCTGTGTACCGAATCTGAGAAAGACCCATGAAGGAGTTCCTGAGAAATCGCGATAACAAGGTTTCATGGGGAAATCCAAGATGGCTGCCTGGTGGCCATATTGGATTTTCGAATCAGACCAGAAAAGGTATCTCGCACAACTAGACCCCAAGGGGAACCTGTGTACCAAATTTGAGAAAGATCCATGCAGTAGTTCCTGAGAAATTGCAATAACAAGGTTTCATAGGGAAATCCAAGATGGCTGCCTGGTGGCCATATTGGATTTTCGAATCGGACCAAAAAAGGTATCTTGCACAACTAGACCCCAAGGGGAACCTGTGTACCAAATTTGAGAAAGATTCATGCAGTAGTTCCTGAGAAATCACGATAACAATGTTTCATGGGGAAATCCAAGATGGCCACCTGGTGGACATATTGGATTTTGGAATCAGACCAGAAAAGGTATCTTGCACAACTGGACCACAAGCGGAACCTGTGTACCAAACTTGACAAAGATCCATGCAGTACTTCCTGAGAAATCACGGTAACAAAGTTTTATGGGGAAATCTAATATGGCCGCCTGGTGGCCATATTGGATTTTCAATTCGGACCGGAAAAGGTATCTTGCACAACTAGACCCTAAGGGAAACCCGTGTACCGAATTTGAGAAAGATCCATGCAGTACTTCCTGAGAAATGACAATAACAAAGTTTCATGGGGAAATCCAAGATGGCTGCCTGGTGGCCATACTGGATTTCCGAATTGCACAAGAAAAGGTATCTTGCACATTTAGATTCCCAAGGGGAACCTGTGTACCAAATTTGAGAAAGATCCATGCAGAAGTTCCTGAGAAATCACGATAACAAGGTTTCATGGGGAAATCCAAGTTGGCCGCATTGTGGCCATATTGGATTTTCGAATCGGACCAGAAAAGGTATCATGCACAACTAGACCCCAAGGGGAACCTGTGTACCAAATTTCAGAAAGATCCATGCAGTAGTTCCTGAGAAATCGCGATAACAAGGTTTCATGGGGAAATCCAAGATGGCTGCCTGGTGGCCATATTAGATTTTTGAATCGGACCAGAAAAGGTATCTTGCACAACTAGACCGCAAGGGGAACCTGTGTACCAAATTTGAGAAAGATCCATGAAGTAGTTCCTGAGAAATCGCGATAACAAGGCTTCATGGGGAAATCCATGATGGCCGCCTTGTGGCCATATTGGATTTCGGAATCGGACCAGAAAAGGTATCTTGCACAACTAGACCCCAAGGGGAACCTGTGTACTAAATTTGAGAAAGATCCAAGCAGTAGTTCCTGAGAAATCGCGATAACAAGGTTTCATGGGGAAATCCAAGATGGCCACCTTGTGGCCATATTGGATTTTCAAATCGGACGAGAAAAGGTATCATGCACAACTAGACCCCAAGGGGAACCTGTGTACCAAATTTGAGAAAGATCCATGCAGTAGTTCCTGAGAAATCGTGATAAGGTTTCATGGGGAAATCCAAGATGGCTGCCTGATGGCCATATTGGATTTTGAATCGGACCAGAAAAGGTATCTTGCACAACTAGACCACAAGGGGAACCTGTGTACCGAATTTGAGAAAGATCCATGCATTACTTCCTGAGAAATGACAATAACAAAGTTTCATGGGGAAATCCAAGATGGCCGCCTTGGTTAGCCCGAGATCGAACCAGAAAGTGTCTTGCACAACTAGACCAAGGAACCTGTGTACCAAATTTGAGGAAAGAATCCATACAGCAGTGGCTGTCGCGATAACAAGGTTTCATGGGGAAATCCAAGATGGCTGCCTGGTGGCCATATTGGATACTAAATCTGAACCTGTAAAAGGTATCTTGAACAACTAGACCACAAGGAGAACCTGTGTACCGAATTTGAGAAAGATCCATGAAGTAGTTCCTGAGAAATCGCGATAACAAGGTTTCATGGGGAAATCCAAGATGGCTGCCTGGTGGCCATATTAGATTTTTGTATCGGACCAGAAAAGGTATCTTGAACAAACTAGACCGCAAGGGGAACCTGTGTACCAAATTTGAGAAAGATCCATGAAGCAGTTCCTGAGAAATCGCGATAACAAGGTTTCATGGGGAAATCCATGATGGCCGCCTTGTGGCCGTATTGGATTTCGGAATCGGATCAGAAAAGGTATCTTGCACAACTAGACCCCAAGGGGAACCTGTGTACTAAATTTGAGAAAGATCCATGCAGTAGTTCCTGAGAAATCGTGATAAGGTTTCATGGGGAAATCCAAGATGGCTGCCTGGTGGCCATATTGGATTTTGAATCGGACCAGAAAAGGTATCTTGCCCAACTAGACTACAAGGGGAACCTGTGTACCGAATCTGAGAAAGACCCATGAAGGAGTTCCTGAGAAATCGCGATAACAAGGTTTCATGGGGAAAGCCAAGATGGCTGCCTGGTGGCCATATTGGATTTTCGAATCAGACCAGAAAAGGTATCTTGAACAACTAGACCACAAGGAGAACCTGTGTACCGAATTTGAGAAAGATCCATGAAGAAGTTCCTGAGAAATCGCGATAACAAGGTTTCATGGGGAAATCGAAGATGGCCGCCTTGTGGCCATATTGGATTTTGGAATCGGACCAGAAAAGGTATCTTGCACAACTAGACCCCAAGGGGAACCTGTGTACCAAATTTGAGAAAGATTCATGCAGTAGTTCCTGAGAAATCACGATAACAATGTTTCATGGGGAAATCCAAGATGGCCACCTGGTGGACATATTGGATTTTGGAATCAGACCAGAAAAGGTATCTTGCACAACTGGACCACAAGCGGAACCTGTGTACCAAACTTGACAAAGATCCATGCAGTACTTCCTGAGAAATCACGGTAACAAAGTTTTATGGGGAAGTCTAATATGGCCGCCTGGTGGCCATATTGGATTTTCAATTCGGACCGGAAAAGGTATCTTGCACAACTAGACCCTAAGGGAAACCCGTGTACCGAATTTGAGAAAGATCCATGCAGTACTTCCTGAGAAATGACAATAACAAAGTTTCATGGGGAAATCCAAGATGGCTGCCTGGTGGCCATACTGGATTTCCGAATTGCACAAGAAAAGGTATCTTGCACATTTAGATTCCCAAGGGGAACCTGTGTACCAAATTTGAGAAAGATCCATGCAGAAGTTCCTGAGAAATCACGATAACAAGATTTCATGGGGAAATCCAAGTTGGCCGCCTTGTGGCCATATTGGATTTTCGAATCGGACCAGAAAAGGTATCATGCACAACTAGACCCCAAGGGGAACCTGTGTACCAAATTTCAGAAAGATCCATGCAGTAGTTCCTGAGAAATCGCGATAACAAGGTTTCATGGGGAAATCCAAGATGGCTGCCTGGTGGCCATATTAGATTTTTGAATCGGACCAGAAAAGGTATCTTGCACAACTAGACCGCAAGGGGAACCTGTGTACCAAATTTGAGAAAGATCCATGAAGTAGTTCCTGAGAAATCGCGATAACAAGGTTTCATGGGGAAATCCATGATGGCCGCCTTGTGGCCATATTGGATTTCGGAATCGGACCAGAAAAGGTATCTTGCACAACTAGACCCCAAGGGGAACCTGTGTACTAAATTTGAGAAAGATGCAAGCAGTAGTTCCTGAGAAATCGCGATAACAAGGTTTCATGGGGAAATCCAAGATGGCCGCCTTGTGGCCATATTGGATTTTCAAATCGGACGAGAAAAGGTATCATGCACAACTAGACCCCAAGGGGAACCTGTGTACCAAATTTGAGAAAGATCCATGCAGTAGTTCCTGAGAAATCGTGATAAGGTTTCATGGGGAAATCCAAGATGGCTGCCTGATGGCCATATTGGATTTTGAATCGGACCAGAAAAGGTATCTTGCACAACTAGACCACAAGGGGAACCTGTGTACCGAATTTGAGAAAGATCCATGCATTACTTCCTGAGAAATGACAATAACAAAGTTTCATGGGGAAATCCAAGATGGCCGCCTTGATTATCGAATCGAACCAGAAAAGGTATCTTGCACAACTAGACCCCAAGGGGAACCTGTGTACCAAATTTTAGAAAGATCCATACAGCAGTGGCTGAGAAATCGCGATAACAAGGTTTCATGGGGAAATCCAAGATGGCTGCCTGGTGGCCATATTGGATTTTCAAATCAGACCATAAAAGGTATCTTGAACAACTAGACCACAAGGAGAACCTGTGTACCGAATTTGAGAAAGATCCATGAAGTAGTTCCTGAGAAATCGCGATAACAAGGTTTCATGGGGAAATCCAAGATGGCTGCCTGGTGGCCATGGCTAGTTTTGTATCGGACAGAAAAAGATACATCTTGAACAAACTAGACCGCAAGGAGACCTGTGTACAAATTTGAGAAAGATCCATGAGTAGTTCTAAATCGCGATAACAAAGGTTTCCTTAAATCCATGATGACGCCTTGTGGCCGTATTGGATTTAGGAATCGAATCAGAAAAGGTATCTTGCACAATAAGACCCAAGGGGAACCTGTGTACTAAATTTGAGAAAGATCCAAGCAGTAGTTCCTGAGAAATCGTGATAAGGTTTCATGGGAAAATCCAAGATGGCCACCTTGTGGCCATATTGGATTTTCGAATCGGACGAGAAAAGGTATCATGCACAACTAGACCCCAAGGGGAACCTGTGTACCAAATTTAAGAAAGATCCATGCAGTAGTTCCTGAGAAATCGTGATAAGGTTTCATGGGGAAATCCAAGATGGCTGCCTGGTGGCCATATTGGATTTTGAATCGGACCAGAAAAGGTATCTTGCCCAACTAGACTACAAGGGGAACCTGTGTACCGAATCTGAGAAAGACCCATGAAGGAGTTCCTGAGAAATCGCGATAACAAGGTTTCATGGGGAAAGCCAAGATGGCTGCCTGGTGGCCATATTGGATTTTC
>JAVTVY010013914.1:0-50521 GCA_036873755.1 Hanleya hanleyi
TGCTCTGTCCTAGAAACATGGGTGATATCGGTAGGGGAATATTGTTTTTATCACCAGGGAAATAAATTTGCCAAATAGAGTTCCTCGCCATTCATTAAAAGCATCCATGTTTCCTTTGCAAGATTGTTTGAAAAATTAGTATAGTTGTGACTTGGGGAGGCAAAAGCCGAATTGTTACGATTTGCTGTGAACATGGTGAATGGACCAAAACAATTTTCTTCTATCTTCTGAAATTCATTCATCATCACTTTTTTGACATGTATTTGACGTTAACCCTTTTTTATGAATCCAATAATCGTCTAAGAGGTTAGGCTGATTTGTGTTTGCCATATATACCTTCATATACAAGTCGACTTCTCAGTTCCACTTCAAATTAGGCTTGATGAATCAGAAAACCGAAAGCATTCAAAGCCGAGGTGTGAATTCATCTACAAACCAGAGACGAGCAAATCAGAACATACCCAATCACTATATGTTGGGTAACATACTCTTTCAGTAGTTACATCATTCCTCCTTATATGGTGGTAGGAGTGGTCAGATACAAAGGCCATCTAGCCAATCAACCCATTGAATCTTATTGCACGATTCAAAATTTTAAAGGATTCAAGGTCAACATTTGACATTTCATATCTATTTATAAATTTCAACAGAGGCAGCTGGTTGATGTATCACGGCTAAATCGGAGTGGGAACGGAGAAGTCATACTTGTGTATGAAGAAGGGGTTGCCATAGATTGTCTTTTAACATTTACCCGTATAAGTGCTAGATTCGGCTGGAACCAATTTCTTCATGGCTTCAATAAAATCACCAGATTCCACCGCATCCGTCTGTAAGAAATTAAATAGCAGAGAGATAAAATACAGCACATGTACACTCAATGATATGGTAATCCCTCAAATAATTCAATCACAGGAAGTGAATTTTACAGTTTTAAGTCAGGAGATGATCAAATAATATAAAGATTATCGGAACAGCAAGTTGACAAAATGGTTCAAAATAATGCATATAATCCATTAAGTTCTTGTTATCAATGATTTTAGAGGGTAATCAAATATATTAGAACAACCAATTGAATTTGTCCCCCCAAAAATTGAGGGTGATTGAATTTTAATCAGGGAATCAATTATTAGAGTTGAATGATCTGCCAGGCCTTGGATGCAGTCAAAACTGGCTGCAGCCAATCAGATTATTGGATACTGGTCAGGTGACCAGATTGATTTTCATGGACACTATCATGAGTTGTACAGTTGTAAGGTCATGAAATATTGATCGCTCGAAAGAAATAACTCACTTCTTCTGCCAGGAGGAACAGAGTCAAACTTAATGGTGAAATCTGCCAAAGACCCTTGGACATTCAGAATGTATAGCAGCCTTGCTAGCAAAGATGTCACTTGGTATGTAGACCTAGTACATCTCTCTCCACTAAGTAGGAGAGATCTAAGCTTCAAATCATTTAGGAGGCAGACATCGACCAGAAAATGTAGCGCGTGATCTTCCTCAGATGATGAATCAGTCAGCCAAGTGTCAAATCACATAAGTTTACCTTGAATACCTGGGAAGGAGTGCATTATGCTTACAACCAAAAACATCTCAACAGGTGCCACTCTTTTCTGAGTTTTTTTTGGTCACACCTGTTCAGTTTCTTCCTAGATTTCTTTTTGACATTGGGCAGACACACTAACTGGAAACAGCGAACGATGTGGTGGCAGAAAGACATTATTTCGTTGAGAATGCAACGTCAATGTTGGGTTTGTGTCTATACGCAACAACATTCGATAGTTGAAAATCGAGAAGGAAACAGAACAGGTGCAAGGTCAAATACAGGTTTCAAATTTTGGTACTGAAAGCACCTTCAAATTTGAGATAAAAAATTGAAAATGTTATATAACAAACTAAATATGCACAAAATCATAAAGAAAACCTTAACTTTAAAATAAGAAAGGTTTTAAGACTTTCAACCCCTAAACTTGCAAAAGAATGTTGATTTTTTCAATATGTTAAAAAACAAAATTTGTAATTTGGGGATTTTCTGTCATTTTCTGGAATCTGGGTACCGGTTAATGGTACATGTATGAATGTGGTATATATATGCCCCTGAGGTGCAACAAAAAAAAACTCAGAAAAGACACCTGTTGAGATGTTCATGACTGTAAGCATAACGTGCTCCTTCCCAAATATTTAAGCTAGGTGATTTGAAACTTGGTTGACCGATTCGCCAGCCGACGAAGATCACACGCTACAATTTCTGGCCTGCTAAATTATTCGAAGCTAGATCTGTCCTCCCTTCAGTGGGCAGAGATCTACTAGGTACTCTATTGGGACAATAATATACATGTAACACTGACATACATCATTCATTCGATGTGTTCAAAGATCAACTTGGAATGTTAGTATCACAGGCTGACTTTGAGTCGAGAGTATATGTATATGCCACCATCTTGTATAAGACAAGGCAAGAAATGGCATTGAGCGCAGGTGGCAAAATCTCAGCACTGGTTTATTGATTTCATGCCAAATTTGACAAATCTCTCAGAAATGCCCATAAAAGTGTTCGAAAGGGTTTTGCTCCCCGCACGATATTTGTGTGTTTTCTTTTCATACAGTGTCTCAGGTAATGTAAATTGACGAATCTTTACCTTAGACATTCATTCAAAACAGATTCAACTGAGACCAAAGACATTCTGCACCAATACATCTATAGTCACAACGGAGTAAATATGGTGATAGATTAGTTAACGTAGTATTTGCCGAGATCTGGCAACCACTGTCAATGCTTTCTCTCTTTTTTGGCGGTATACACTATCAACTCCAAGCAGTTTGTGGTTATATATCCATAAATTACTCAAATAGATATTAAAGTGCAACTGGGGTACTTGTGTACATTTACATGTAAGTGTACGTCATATTCAAGATAATGATGTGAATAATTAAATGTAATAAAGTTTTTCCCCAACATTTCACTTGTAGTCTGTCTCAGAGGATTCAAAGCCGGCTTTCTACAGTGGGAGAGAAATCTTCACTCCCTCTTTTGACGTCAGAGATCATGACGTTGACAACGTCATAGTTCGAGCGTCCTGCACACTCTGCGTTACGTCGCGGCAATGCAGAGAATTGAACAAATTTGCAACATTGTTGCATTGTGACATGGTCAATGGTTCCATAATACCGTCACGAGTTTCAACATGCTTGTGGCGCTGTGCAATACAGTAACATTAATAACATGATTGAAATTGTTAAAATTAAAGTCGTAAAACAAGAAACAGGTTATATATTCTACAATTTGGGAGATTATCTTTAATATGACGTAAAGTTGCAAAAGTACCACAGTTACACTCCAAGGAGAGAAATGGACACCATGTGTGCCATGGGAATGGGTTCAGGAGGAATGCAATGTAAGTTACCATAGCAGCCATATAACTTTTAAACATTTAAGAATATGTCTGTTCTACAATATTTTATGTGACGCATGAACCACTGTGTATGGGAAGACTGCATGAACAGGTTTACTTGGTCTTGGGAATATTTTTGTGAACCATCTTTTTTACTTTTCTGATGCATCAAAACTCACCATATACAGGAACTTATACTGTTTCTGTGTCACTTTAATGGTCATGTCATGTGAGACTTTGTCATAGATGACCTGTTCCACTACGTTGGGGCCTTTCTCAGTGTAGAAGAAAGCAGAATGGACAGGATCGTTGTCTGTGAGTCTGTTCAAAAGCTGACAACACTCCTGATCAACAATGAAGAACATTTCTTGTGTGTCGCTTACTTCGTGTCCCTCACCCATTGTGTTTGAATTGCATACATCTGATTGGTCCATTGGCTCAGTCTCTACGCCTCCAGATGATGACTTAGCTGCCACATTAATGTTCTCTGTGACTTCTTCCACAAGCACCCGTCTGCGACCCATACACAATGGCTGATATTTGTGAAGGACACGTGATATCTTGTTGTCCCCAACTTTTTTCGAGCTCAAGTACAAATGGACTAGCCGCCCAAAACAATCCATGGTTCTCAGGAGTGTTTCCTCATCGGCGCAGGACAGAAGAACAAATCCAATCTCAGGCAAACCTGTGCCCCTAGTTGATACGGAGCTATTTCTGTACGAAATCAAGATTACATTCTGTACAACAGGTGACTCAGAGCTGAATAAACTCGTACACATCGCCTGTGAGAGCACCATGGCGTAACGTAGACGGTCAGCCGGGATTTCCAGTTGGATGACCCTACTGGTGAACCTGGCAACTTTTGACTCAAAGTCGAATGCGATCCTCGTCTTATCAGTACTATCCCAGACCAGACTACATGACCGCATGGTCACAGACGGTTCTAGTATTCCCTCATCAAACTGCCAATCCTCTCTTCTCCTTTTGTCCAGCTGGTAAACCTATTAAAGATGGATGGCATAAAGAAGAAAATTAATCCAGTCTCACATAAAAAATTGATCGTATGAATAGTACCCCCAGGTGTGCCTCGATAAATCCAATGTGATGGCCTTCAGAAATTTGGCAACCTTTATCCACACATGTAAGTGAAATACATGTTAGCCAGCAAAGAGGAAAGTATTGTTTCAGTCTTGTGTGTCTGTAAAATTTGCAAGAGTGATTGCTCTGCTGCAAAAGTGATTCACTTTTGTCTGTATCACTCTCCATTTACTTTGTTTTATTTTCCAAAAGTATGATCAGTAACTCTCCTGTGGAGAAATAGTAACAGTCAGTGAATGGAGAGGGATCTAGTGACTGACCACCCCTTGAAAACAAGCGGTTGGTTGGTTGGTTGTTTCAAGTTTAACGTCGTACCTAACCCCATTGGTCACACAGCGATGATGACCCAAACAAACACACCCCAGCAAAACCCAACCCTAACAAAAACCCAACCAAAACTACCAAAAAAAATGAATTTTGAAGCGACTTGTTTCTGGTCAGTCACCAAAATGGCCCATCCAAAATGTAGTGAAAACATGTGCATGATTGTGCTGGTCACAGTGCTGATGGAAAGAGAGTGTGTTCTTTCAGGCACATGCATAATGGCTGCACAGAACATATTCTGAGCATGCATAGATGGATGGATTAGTTTCAAGTTTTACTAATTTTATGTGCGATCAAGAGACTTGATCTGTTGCCAGGACCAACAACAGAACAGCCTGTGACCTTGCATTCAAATTATTGACAGCTTTCTGTAGTCAGCTTTGAGAAACATTGCACGAATGCACAGCAGGCCATCCATCTAGCAAGATGCAGACCACAACCCCAAAATTGCCTCTGTTGCACCATGTCACTTTTAATTACGAATTTTGTTTATTCTTAGTGTTTAGAAGAGATCGATCTTCAGCTGGTCTGGAATTTCACATTTATATAAAGAAAGTTCGAGAAAGAGCCTCATTGCCACTATATGGGAACTCCATTGAAATACTAGGAGTTTATAGGTAGACGTACATCTATACAAGGATTGTATATCACAGTATTCCAACAGATCTATAAGTCAGCTACCAGCTTGACAGAACAGGAGTCAATGGGCTTCCATGTATGCCTGTGTAACTTCAACAATGCTAAACAGATTTGATGGAAAAGCAATCACACAGGAGGACATCATAGTGGATAACACACATATTTGGTAATCACACTAGCAAACAATGTAGGCATAAATTTGCGTTCAAAATTAATACACTTCAAGGACTATCAAATTTGCCATATGGCATTATCTACATGTAGTTTAAAAAGCAACCATATGACTCTACAGGAAAGTATTCATCGACACCTAACATTCAGACCCGAGAATACAGTGGATTCTCGGACGTAGCCTTAGTATCTCAGCAGCGCTTTTATTGCAGCTGTTCATATGGAGACTATGAAGTATCCACATGACCCCTTAGCCCTAGCACCAGCTTAAGCGGAACTAGATACGCTAGCTCGGGAGTTGTGATGACAGATCAGCTCAAACAACTCATCTGATGTTAATGGAGGAGCATCATGGGCGTCCGATGTAGTAAACACCTTAAAGGTGAAATGCAAAGGTTTTCATATTTCCCTATTTATATTCTTCGCGGGCTAGTTAATGATGGAAATATAAGCCCAGTTACTCTGTTTGGTTTTATTTGAAGTATTTTGTCTCCTGGTAGCTTTTGGAAAGTGCTTCAAAGTTGGCATCTCAAGCCCGGCCGATTTCAGAAATGAAATCCGCATCGCTTATCTGCCCTTGTTTGACGTTCGTTTGTGACGTCACATCAGACCATCTGGCCGGGCGTCAATACTTGTAACGTTCAGTCTCCGGGCGGCTGGTCTGACGTGACGTCACAATCAAGGAAAGATAAGCGATGACGTTTTGCAAATCTGAATTCAGCTGTGCTAGGGGTACCAACTTTTAAAAAGATTCTAGCAGACAAGATAATTCAAATTAAACCAAGTGATGTAGATAGATTGGTATTTCTATCATTATTCAACCTATATAAAATGTGAAAAGGAGAATCTAAAAACCTTTGCATTTCACCTTTAACATAGGGTAACCTGGTAAATGCAAGAAACCTAGAAAAACTAACCTGTAATGTCTGATGTGGTACAGCTTAAATTTCCCATCGAAACAATAAACCTACATATATTTGTCGAGTGACATGTACAAAGGGCGGGCTGTATTATTATAAACATAACAATTTTGCTTTCATCAGATTTTCGGCCTATTAGTGGCCTTGACTTTTCCCTATTTACCTCACAATTAATACGGTTCTTTTACATGCCATGGGTAAGGCATACCCAAATTTTAGTATGGTACCAACACCAGAGTCTGGAACAGGAGATACCACAAGGACAATACAGGCTTACAGACACACAGATGGATGAACGGATGGACAAACCTCAAAATCAATAGACTTCTTTGCTAGTAATAAGAATAGTAAATACTTGTTCACATTCTTGAATTGGAAATATGACATGAACTACACAATTTTTCCATTTTTTCCTTTTCTCTCAAAATCTTCTGGCCTAGGTGACCTCAACTGTTGGACCTCAAAATAAATCAGGGTTCTTCTCTTTCTCATTGGCAAAGAATATCCAGAGATTGGTACCAATTAATCTATAACCTGGAACTAGAGATTTTGATGTACCTTTTTGCAGACCTCAAAATAAATAGGATTCTTATGAGACAATATATACACAAAGTTTAATAGCAATCCATAACATAGTATTGGTGATATCACATGAGCAAAAAAGTCAACAGACAGACGGACCAAAATCGTGATTGCAACATAGAACCTTGTCTAGCAGTCAGCTGAAAAATTCAGTCAAGTTAGTTCAAGAAGATAACTCAGCATGGAAATTTTGTAAAAATTAAATTGAAGAAGATGTATACACAAGTGGTTTTGGCCTCAAGGTAAAGGAAATAAATACATATCATGCCTCATACCTTTGTTCCATCTTTTTCTTTCGCCTGATATAACCAGCATGGTAAGAATTTCACTCCTCCAAATCTTCCCGATTCCATGAAATCATTGGCTACCACAGTACCAGTTGCCATGGTAACAATAACAAAATCTACAGAAAAGATCGAAGCATTGATCAGTTCATATTATATGAAATATATTTCCTGAATTATATTCAATTAAATTTGGAGTTACACTACCAGCTCCCCGGACTGGTACGATGATATTGATTGGAGCATTTGTGGCTAGTACTGGTAGGCATTGTTCTTCAAAATTATGGGCAAAAGCTTCATTATTTGAGATAGTAAATTGTGGTCTTTTCCATCAAGACTCTAACCCCAGACAGGACAATTTGTCAAAACTTACATGTAGGCTATGCAGAAATAATATTTGGGTTTCTAGTAACCAACTTTAGAAAAATTGTGTAGGGAGGTACATGTAAGCGGCAATTTTATTGGTTCAATTTTTGACCTTCTGTATAGGATTTCATGGAGTACTACTGAGTCACATAGAAATCTAAAAAAAACACTTTTTTTTTTAACTGCAAAATATGTGGATAGGTAGGGATACTGGAAACAAAAATATTATTGTGGATGGCCTTAACCATAACCATCAATGTGATGGATGGGTTAGAAGAAGCTCGGACTACTAAATACTAGCAGCCTTTAAACACACAGCCCCCACCCCCTCCCACCACCCTCCTCCGCACTGCGGTCAAACTCTCATCAAGGTTAACATAGAGAAATACAGAAAAATGTCTGTTTATATAAAACTAAGTATTCCGGGCTGCTGATTTTTATGTATTTAGGAACGATACATTTCACAGAAGAAAGTTCCAGAATTTTTCAGCGGATTGGCAATGTGTAAAAGCTTACAGATCTTGCCCCCAATCAGCATTGTCAGTCAACAGAGGGTGAGAAAAGTCAACAGCCGTTCTTTTGTTCTCACTCAGTGTGGACTGACTGATTGCTGAGACTGCAGTTTCTTGTACAGCTGTGCTGGGGCATTTAATTTTTCACCGGTACAAATCATTTTAAATAAATTTAGGTATTCATTTCCACTGAAGATCCTACCGGTACCATACTTTTTATGCTTATTTAACATTTAATAACTTTACTGTTTTTGGGAATGGCCGAAGTCTAAATTAAGAATAAACTCAAAACCTCAAATATCACGCCTGTTTGGAAATGACAAAGACCGCGATCTCTTGATCCATCATGTCAGTCAGATTACGATTAATCATGGGGACTGTTCTTAGAGACATACTTTCCTATTGTAACACGAACAGCATCACAATGCTACAATGTCTTTGTTGTGCAAAGGATATGTCATAATGCAAGTTCACTTCGATGCTGAATATGACGTGATCATAATCTCTGATGTCATTTGACAGAGGTTGTGGTTTCAATAAGTTTTTCATCACATCTGTTTTATTGTGACATTGAAAAAATCCACTTCATTTATCATCAATTGGAAAAAATCACTTTAATATTATGTCATTTTTCATTGGAAAAAATATGAACTTGTTCACAAAGCTTCTCTGTATGTTTTCATGTAAAGTATGTGGGCAGCAGGGGAAAACAATTATTTGGCCCTGAGGACATGCCAAAAAGTTGTTTAAAGGGTTACCATTTATTACCCAATCACATACAATGTAGCATGTTATAAAGGCAACTACATTCCATTAATGGGGCAGTTTGTAGAAGGAATTAAGGGAGTAGTAAAGAATCTGAGCCATAGTAACCTGTTTGTGGAATGAGTCATGAATATACAACAGTGCAGCATCTTTTTCATCACCTATAATTATTCTGGCACTAATAATCACATGCATAGGATCGACATCTTGATGTGTTCTATGGTTATTGTTTCATGTGATGAAAGAAAGAAAGGAAAATTAAGATCTCTATGCCACAGAAAACGAATTTCTATACGTTCAAGAGCAGAGAGTATCTCTTAGATGGACACTATCGATTTTATGCCGTGCATTTGTACACTAAAATCTGAAGTTAATATAATATCTTCTCGGTTTTCATGGATTAGGTCAACACATATACAACAGGACACAGATTTTCGCCAACTCCAAATTCAACAATCCACTGGCAGGGAGCATGCCAAAGTCATCAATGCGTGGAGCGCAGTGTCCTTCACATTAGACGCGACTGTACGTGGGCTTTTTAAAGACATGTTGAAGGTGCAGTGCTCTGATGTTGTATATTTTTTCAGCACGAAGAACGAAAGAAAAAACTTGTCCCCATACAAGAATGACCTATCAATTGGTTCATTGCTCAGTTTATATTTTTAAAAGGAGATATTTGGCCCATTCAATCATACCATACTTAGCCCAGAAACTCTGGCTGTGATAGGTGAATATAGGTAAGGGGGCGTGGCATTCCTATCACAGCCCAGATAGAGGGTGGGTTAAATTTTCAGATAAAAATTTATGTCGCGAAAAGCGGCTTTTCGCTGACGAAAATAACGAAACGGGAGAGAAAAAATATGCCAATTTGATACAGTTTGACCGACCTGATAACCCAGAAACTCTGGCTGTGATAGGTGAATATAGGTACGGGGGCGTGGCATTCCTATCACAGCCCAGATCGAGGGTAGGTTAAATTTTCGTGATAAAAATTTATGTCGCGACAAGCGGCTTTTCGCTGACAAAAATAACGAAACGGGAGAGAAAAAATATGCCAATTTGATACAGTTTGACCGACCTGATGTACCGACTGTTTTAATGCTGACAAAATGTGATCAATGTGTGAGAAAAAACCTCCATTGATTTTAACGTTTTCGTGCCTTTCCGACATCTTGTGAGAATATGACCTTCGCTATTTTTATGTCGTGACCTTTCTGATCACGTGAATAAACAGACGTCGCTATTGGTTTAAAACCAGCATGGATGACGTGAGTCAAAAGGTCAACCCCATTCTGTGCATGTCCCTGTAAACTGTGGAGAAAGAAACACGACGGTTTTGTTGACAAAATCCGTGTTTGATGGGAGATTCCATCTAATTAAAGGAGTCATTAGGTGGTTGTCATAGTGCTGGAGATGCCAAATCATATTATTTATTCGATAAAATGCTTTTTGTGCCTCTGTCTCGATTCCCCAAGCCGTGTGCAGTTAAAGATCTCGAGCGACTGACGTCTTATTTAGATTTTTCCTTTTCGGTCTGTATTAGTGATTCGGGCTAAGAAGTCAGCAACAACAACCCCCCCCCCCCCAAAAATAGACTCCTTAGCCGATGTTTTCGGTGCTAACCGACCTGAATAACCATGTACCATCTCTCATGACTGTTTTGATGCGGACAAAATGTGATCAAATGTGTGAGAGAAAACCTCCATTGATTTTAACGTTTTCGCGCCTTTCTGACATCTTGTGAGAATATGACCTTCGCTATTTTGATCTCGTGGCCTATCTGATCACGCGAATAAACACACCTCGCTATTGATTTAAAACCAACATGGATCCATTTCTTGATGACGTGAGTCAAAAGGTCAACCCCATCCTGCGCATGTCCCTGTAAACTATGGAGAAAGAAACACAACGGTTTGTTGACAAAATCTGTGTTTGATGGCAGATTCCATCCCATTAAAGAAGTCATTAGGTGGTTGTCAGGGTCGTACTAAAAACTGCGCGGAGTTCAATTTCAACTGCGCGTGGATTATTACTTAATTAGTTCAATCTAAGAGAATCTGCGTTGGGTGAAGCTACCATGGATTTCCGCGCAGTTAAACTTTATGCCAAATTTGCTCACGGGCTCGATTTCCGTGCAGTTGAAATTTATACCAAGTTCACGTTCGGACAGATGAAATTCATACACGCAAGCCTTTTGAAATTCATACACGTCAGACTTAGTTCAATCCAGGAGAATCTGTGTGGGGTGAAGCTGCCATGGATTTCCGCGCAGTTGAACTTTATGCCAAATTTGCTTACGGGCTCGATTTCCGCGCAGTTAAAATTTATACTCAATTTACGTTCGGACAGATACAATTCATACACATGAGACTTACATGTAGTTCGAGCGAAGCGAATCTGAGTGGAGTGAAACACGATTTCCGCACAGTTAAAATTGATACCCGCCAATATATACTTACGGACAGTTGAAATTCCACACATCAGTTGAAGAAAGCATATCAACAGGTTGGGGAAAATACCTTGATCGAGGTATTATACCTTTATCAGGGTATTATACCTCGATCGAGGTATAGGCCTATACCTCGATTGGGGTATGGGGCCATTTCAACTTCAGTTTTTGTATATTTATGGAAAATATATACATCCACACATACCCCAGACTGCAGGGATCTTTCAACAACATCTATGGCTTCATTGTTCCATGATTTTCACAGCAACTTATTGCTTCGTTTTATGCGACTAATCATTCAAACTTTCAAAAATGAAACATGGCTTCAAATGACATATTCGGTGAAATTTATTATGTAAATGAAAATGGCATGTAATGGCATACTTCCATCCAAGTTGCATGAATGTAGATGCACCGACTGATGAATAGATTAGATTAAATTGTCTGATGCAATGCACAATCTCCTAGCATGCGCATACATGGCAGAGTCATAATACCCAGAGCAGAGGTCTGGTTTTATGTGCACATGCTTGCAGTTTAGATTATGTGTCTGTCAGTTAAACTTGGTTTATTAACAAGGCATTGCCTCTCAAATCCTGCAAATTACGCATGACCTTGACATGGAAATATGCCACCACATGCTATTTTCATTTACAGAATAAATATCACCGAATATGTCATTTGAAGCCATGTTTCATTTTTGAAATTTTGAAGTGGCTAATTTGAATGATTAGTCACATAAAACGAAGGAATAAATTTATGTGAAAATCATGGAACAATGAAGCCATAGATGCTGTTGAAAGATTGTTGCAGTCCGGCGTATTCGTGGATGTCCACATTTTCCATAAACATATAAAAACTGAAGTTGACATAGCCCTATACCCCAATCGAGGTATAGGCCTATACCTCAATCGAGGCATAATACCCCTATCAAGGTAGCAGCTTCCGACCAGTAAGCGAACAGGACCAGTAAGCGAACAGGTCCAACTAAATGAGGCAAAATACTAAATCCTGAGAAATTAACAATACACAAAACTTATAATTGTTCAACTACTTGATTAGTTGGTTATTTCTACTTACGAAACTGGCTCGTTTGTCGCCCGATTCTGTTAGAAAAAGCAGACGACAGGTCGCTTGGGAGATCAACAAATAAAATATTTTGAGATTTGCATCCTTTGTACAAACTGACAGAAAGACAAATCAAGATGGTAATTACACTAGAAGTTGGAGAAATTGATGGTGAATCTGACGATATCTGGGAAAAATAACTTTTTCTTTCGTTATCTTTGACATCGGCAAAAGTGTTGATGCTGGTGAGGGCGCCACTGTGGATTTGGAGGGGACAAGTAATGATTTGAGTTATTGCCCTTGTTTTCTCTCATAATGTGGAATGGCGGTACTTCATACTGAAATGACTGCTCCCTCCGACGTCGTTTTTGATGGTAGGCCGCGGCTTTATGATGTTTTTCACTCAACGGAAGTCTGTTTTACTGTGGATAAGTACTATATTTGCTCAACAATCTATTCTTGACATACAATGACCAATATACAATAATAATGTATCTCTAAATGGTCGAAAAATCGCTGACAAGCAAGTGTTCGCTTACTGGTCCAGTATCACCATATTTTCGGAGATCAAATCGCTCTATTTGAAATCGTTCCTCAGTCAAGTAAATTGCTGCTGTAGAATATATTCATACCTCAAAATAATTATCAAAGTTCGGTCCTTTGTTTTCTGCCATTAGTTTTTATTTTAATATTCAAATCGCATTTCTGGAAATTAAAATCACTCAAAAGTGTTCGCTTACTGGCCCACCAAGGCTAGAATATACCTCGATCAAGGTATTTTCCCCAACCTGATCAAATGATTCCAAGTGAAATGATAACGAATAAGGTAGGATAAGGTGCTCTAATATTAACGATTCCATTCCGTAGTTCTGTAGAACTTGGCAAAAAGGTGCCATGCACTGAATGGAAATGGAATTTATGGAATGAAAGGAGAACCAATACCATCTCTTACTTACTCTTGTTGTTGTTGTTGTTGTTGGGTCAGCGTGTACCGTACGTTATTCCAACGTGCCTAAGTCCTTTCGCGATAACTCACGCTTGCACTTATCGCGTAGTTCAACCAAAGATTTTTTGTAAATAGTTTGGAAATTTTTCAACGCAAATTTCTCGGAAAACGAAACCAAAATGCCATAACATGACAAGCGTGGTGTTTTCGGTTCAGACTTCCTGTTGTCCTCCTCGTCACGTGACTTATTTGTAGTTTTAAGGGAAATCCCCTCCGGAAAATACATGTCAAACCTGGGGGTGCACTCCACACTTACCACTGTTTCGCACGATAATAATGAAGGTCGCCTGTTTTTGACAGCATGGTAATTCTTCTTCTCTTTCTACTAACTGATATCTATAGTATACGGGGATATAACAATTGCTTGCCGATCGCACCTACTCGCCACTACAGAGTTAATCGTTTCCGGAATTGAATATCCGGCAGGTCAAAATCCTCACTTTTGGATGGAGAAACGTTCACATGTCTAACAAGAAAATCATTTCGTTTGTTTTCTCTGGATGGTGGGTCCAATTTGACACATTCCCGTACATTTTATGGAGTTTTTCAGAAAAGTTGAAGAAGGTTTAAGGTACGCTCATACTATTCAGCTTGTATCACTGACGTCCCCAATCTCCTGGCTTCGATTGCATATACCTTCGTCTAAACGGCTGCAGGAATGATCTCTGCCCCACCGTAATAAAAATGTAGAACGGAAGGAACAGTTCGTATGATTCGATGATATTCCATTGGTTTGGCGTTTTGATTGGCATGGATCACCAGCGCGTGATGGATAATGCATGAATGAAAGAATGTACCGGTTCTATTTTCAGGTTGTAGTCATAGATACCTATCCCTCCCATCCACGTCATTTTTTCAATGAAATTTCCGCCATTGTGTTGCTAAGCCGTGTCACAGCTCTGTAAATTTTGTAAAATTGCTCTATCCAAAAAGAGTTCGTTTGCGTTTGTCTTGATATAATACCGTACTGATGTTATTCATGACATAATTGAAATATATAATGGCATGGTTGACATAATTGCATAGTTAGAAACTAAATTATGTGACATGTTTCGCGTAATACACCGCGCGCATAATAATGTAACAGCTCATTACATTTTTGTTGCCTGTGGGTGAGATTAGATTTGGAGCTGTTTGTAAAAAGCGGAAAACGGATCGAGGCTTGGTGAATGTGAACTCTCCTTGTTCCTCCCGCTGATTCACATCGCATATTTCGCGCCTCCTGGCCGTAAGGGGGCGCTCTGGACAGGCCAACCACCAATGACCAATGAATATCACTCTTACGGAAGAGTCTTGGCAATTTGAGTTGTCTCCCTTTTCAAACGTTGATATGTCGTTAACGGCAAAACTAACAATAAACGGACGACAAAACAGCTCTAATTACGTTAATTTCTGAGTTAAGAGTGAACAGATTTTTGGATAACTTCCTTCATTGTTTAGTAAGGTTCGGCAACTGATTGCAAACATTTGTTCACTGAAACCTCCAAATAATTAACAACGAAATCCCTGTAAATGTTGTTAATATCCCACCGATAAGATTATCGTCATGAGTATATAAGGAAATCAAGCTGCCTAGAATGGTAACGTAAAAACACTGTTCAATTGTTTCAGATTTTGAATTGAATGTTGACTGTAATAAAGACGGGGAAAAGTTCCTTTGAGAGAGGGCGTGTCGCTGTCAAAATATTGGCATGGCTTCCACATTACGTGAGAGTCGTGATCTCACTATCATGAAGGCATGACGTAAATTTCGATCACGTGAGGTAGTTAGCCAATCGTGGTTAGTATGAGGAATCTGGTTATCTCCGAGCTATTACGGCACGGCGATTGGGTAACCAGATAAAGCGCCCCCTTACGGCCAAGAGGCGCGAACTTGGCGATCTGAATCAGCGGGGGAACAAGGAGAGTAGGGACGTCAGTGATACAAGCTGTTTATCAGCGAAGGTTTAAGGAGGATAGCACGTCTTTCCTATTCAATTTCAATAGCTCACTTGTCTTCTGGAATAATGGCATGAGTGTGCCGATTCGGAAAATATATACTTTTACAGGGGTTTTGTTAACGATTTTACATATATTTAAGGCCGAAGATCCGAACCCATGTCTATTTTTAACCGCACATCATTTATGTGTGGAATGCACCCTGGGCAAAGATGGGTATGCATATGCAATCCAATTGATACAAATTCCCTGTGGGCTTAGACCACTAAAAGATTTACATTGGCGGCATCTTGTCGATTCCCTAATTAAGTCTCGACTTCCATATTTCGGCAAACTTCTTGACGGTTGCCATTTGGGGATGAGCTGGACCACTAAAAAAAAAGTCCCGACCCAACCTCTGCCAGAGAAGTGAATTGTTTTTAATATTTTTCCCCCGTCTCTGTTGCGACGAAACATTGAAGGTCAGTGGTATACGTGATTGGAGTATGATAGGTTTCGTTTTCGCTGTGAGTTTGATTTTAACTCAAGGCTTAATAAGGTGTTGCTAAGAGGGACTATTTTGGGTGCCTGTGCACCTTCTGAAAGCAGACCAAAAAAAAAGCCAAAATTATGACGTCATTTGTACAAGCGCATCCGGTGCGGCAACCTGTAACAATCTGGGTCATCCATACGCGGTAAGACTATATTTACGCAAATCCCCGATGCGGGCCTACTCAGTAGTATAAGAAGTGGAAATCTCTTACCATGGGTGGAGGCGGCGTAATTAGATGAAAATTAGGGTTCAGTTTATTGTACAAAACACTCATTCATGTAGAACTGTACGGTGGCTCATAGGGGACATGCATTTTATTTTGCCAGTTTATTTTTTTTGTTAATTTCTATCTCAGTTGAAATGTTTTAACTCGAGTTGAAATAATTTTATCTCAGTTGAACGTTTCAACTCGAGTTGAAATTATTTTCACCTGAGTTGAAACGCTTCAACTCGAGTTGAAATTATTTCAACTCGAGTTAAAACATTTCAACTCAGGTAGAAATTATTTCAACTCGAGTTATAACGTTTCAACTGAGGTAGAAATTAATAAAAAATAAATAAACTGGTAAAATAAAATGCATGTCCTCTATGAGCCACCGTAGAACTGTTATAAAACAATATATCAACAGTAACAAGCACAATTTTACGACCAGATGTTATCTTACCATGAAATTTGACGTTACATCGAACTATATGTATACAGGTATAACTATGTACAGCATAGATAATGAGTGTTTTGATTTGATATATTATATTAGAACAATACTATCGTACCGTAGAACTGTGAACTATTGAATATCATGAAGATGCACAAATCATATTCACTGTACTTTGCAACTGAAACTGAAAATACCAAATTGATACCGTTTTCTAATATCAGGACAGAGAGTCTGGATTTTCTCATCTCAGACCTGAGATAAATGAATAGGAATCCTGAGATGGAACTCTCTAACCACAGAAGGCACGAAATGACGTCATTGCCCATGTGACGGCCGAGGTTAGGCAACGAACCATTTCTTAACATTGGCAAAGCTGTATTATTTTTTTCATTGAGTTTTACAGGCGATTAATTCTCTGCTTGCAAATGTCTATTTAACTGCAAGACTGCAACATCATTCAGTACTTTGAAAGCGACAAGGATACCTATTTTTCTATATTTGCGGTAAAGCCAATGTTAAAGCATTGCCCGGTGCCTAACCTTGACCCGACGTCACGTGAGCAATGACGCCGTTTCGCGCCTTTCATGCCAAAAGAGTTCTATTCCGGGACGAAGCCATCAGCACTCAACAGCTCGACGAAGCGGGCGAAGAAGTATAAGCTGCTCCCCTTTGGTCATGAGATTGAGGTTCTCTGAGTTACTCCAAAGAAGGCCAAACAAAAATTTCTCGTTCATTTTTATAAGTAAGAAAGTCAATTGTAAAATGCCGTTCATTCTCCACAGTTTTACAGAAGGGACAGAATCTAAGATCTGGTGGAACCTGTCCTTCGGCTTGGGCTTGGAGAGAAATCAGCGTTATAACGTAATGCTCCAGCCAGGGGCGTTTTGTTACTTAATATGTAATGCTTCTGCCAGGGGCGCAGGAGACCATACATCAATGTAGGTCAATAGTCCCCCATGAGCAAAGAGCAGTGAGTCATGTGCATGCGGCCATAGATATACATCACTCTTGCATTATAGCTAGGGAAGTCCCCACAAAGTAGGTCAGTAGCACTGGATAGGAATTTTCTTAATCCAAAAATATCCACCAATCAGAGCACTGCTCTTAAAATGGACACTAATCAAATTTTGGATGTTTCTACCTTCTGAAAATATCCACCAATCAGATTGTGGAAGAGTTTCATTGTCTAAACATAGGTTCCAATCAGAGCACGCTCCTTTCATAACACCTGAATTTGCAAGCCCATTATAACTCCTAGGAAGAAGAGAGACAATTAAGTTTTAACGTCGCGTTCAGCAATATTTCAGCTACATAGCTACGACCAAACAAAAGTTTAAGTATTCCAACAAAAACAAGTTAATAACCCAGCAACCCAGAAGTAATCAACACAACACACCCCAATTAATACATTAACATTTATAAAACAAACCTAAAATACAGTCTTCTTTTGCCCATCTTCATTTTATCGAGCTAATTTCCACGTTCCCACTTCGAAGTTCCCGGTTCGAAGTGGGAAGGTAGAAATTGGCATGATAAAATTAAGATGCTTTTACCCGACTGAAAAACCTTCTGAAGTAGCTGCTTGATAAAAAGAATCTCTTACAATCTTAAAATCTATACAGTCGATCAGAATTTGTTTCACTTTGAGAACTTCGTGGCACGGAATATGCCTTAGGGCTGGTCCTTTTTAAGTAAATCTTCGTGAGTTAATCGTGTAGGGTCGATTCTACATCGCCTGGACATGGCTTGATCGAAACATTTCTGACTGCTCAAATGAGTATATCCTTCAGTTTTTTTTAAACTCACGAAGTGTGTTATTATCCACTGCATCCCATAAAGATTGAACCAGTTTTCTCACATAATCACAGATAGAGGGTCTGAAATCGCTACGAGAAATCAACCTTATTATCTAGGGCTGCCTTAGCCATTTCATCAGTTTCAGCATTTCCTTTGTTGCCAACGTGGCTAGGTAATCAACAAATCAATCTGTTGATGAAATCTACGCTCATATAATTGTGAAATGTTCAAGATGGTGGGATGAGTTGAAGTTTCACTCTCAATCGCTTAAACAGCAGTGAGTCATCACTCTTGCATCATCACATCATAGTTTTATGTGTCAGGGATTTTTTTATTCATGTCAAGGACAGCAGGTGTCGGGTAATATCAGCAGAAACTAGGTCACATCCTGAAATAGCATTGACGTCATCACGACCCATATGTGAGCCACGGTTAAAATATCATCGTAACGATCGACGTTATCAACTCGCATACATTCTGTATTCCATGGTAATTGTACACTGGGCCATGCAGATTTATCTGTGTGTGTCAGTCAGCTGAGTAGCAAAATGACTGACTACACATGTTTTCAATTACAGTAAAAAAAAAATTCAATATCCCCTACACACGGAAAGCTCTACGGGCTTTTGGGTACAGGTTGTATCACCAGGCGCCTGCGCAATCATGCGATGACGTCACTTCAAGTGATGTCAGGTGAAGACGTTACTTTCATCAAGGGTCAGGGGCCAATAATCAAAACATGTGTGTGTGGGCCTTACTTCCCCTACACACACGTCCAGTCGGACGCTCCCCCACGAGTGCTTTAATATGACACACCACACGACCCATTCAGACCAGGGATGATCCACCTCGGCCCCAAAATGTCCATTCAGATGTCTTTTTTCTACTACTGCACGGCTACTCATGCGCAGATTGACGGCATCTTCACTATACAACCGTCTAGTCGGTCTTTCCCACACGAGTTCTTCAATATGACACCTCACACAACCCCTTTGGGCCAATATTGATTCACTTAGACCCCCAAACGTCCACCCCAGACCTGCCTGTGCACCACGCATGCGCAGTTAGAAGTTTTCAGCGAAAGCCAACCCATGTCTCGAGACCCCTCCCATCGTATTCTACAGCGTGAGACAGAAAACATAAGGTGCCATATTTCATACCGTAAATGTCCATTAGTGGGTTGCCCATTGGGCTTAATATTTAAGTAACTGAAGCTTATCATTGGCTTTAATTTAGGGGCACATAACTCTTGCTGGGCCGTCACGTGACCGGAAGTGACCCTTGACCCGGAAGTGAGGTTTGACCCGAAAGTGACCTTTGACCCGGATGTGATGTTAGTGTGTCTCCGTATGACGTCATCACTCTCACCCTCAATAACAATGATTTTGGGGTTTATATACTACTTTCATTGTATACTGGGAATTACTCTGTGATTGACATTGGATTGTCAGTTGGATGTGCCACGGTCTGTGGAAGCCCTCGAGATCGCATTGACCCTTAACGTCGCAATTCTCCTTGCGATGTTAGAGTCGACCATGTCGCCATGTCGCCATGTCGATATTTTTGCCATTTGGGGCTTTGCGATGTTAATAATTTCTAGTAACGATGTCATAAATATCTGTATTATATATTCACCGAGAAACGAAGAAAACTCCAGGAAACCTTTACGCCTTCGACTACACAAATCTGGCATAGTGACAGATACTGGAATTTCAACTAATGCAAGACGAACATTAACCCTACCTGGCCTGGGGGGGGGGGGAAGTGCCTCCCCTAGTGAACTTTTCTCTGCTGCTCCGAAACGACAAAACCGAGGAGGCTGAAACTTGGTGACTTTTAAGCTTATCTTATTGGGGTCATTTTGAGCCTATTTTCATATATCCCTGAGTAGAGAATCATGGGTAAATTCAAAATGGCGGCCATGTGGTATCCGCGAAAGTCGTGTTTTTCAATCTTTTCGCTCCATTTTTTCACATTTTCCTTGCCTAAAAGGCCTTGAAAGTATTTTATTTAAGCAAAACTAATTATTCTGTATTTTATTATATTTTTTTCGAGAGAAAAATCGGAAAAATGAAAATTTCGAAATATCGACCCCAAAAAGGCCGAAAAATGGCTTCCGAGAAGATTACGTCACTGTGACGTCATCATGGCGGCCATCTTGGATTTCTTTACATTTCCCGGTAGAGCTTGAACCCAAGATACTGTGTGGTAAGTTTCAGCGCTCTAGCCTTAGTGGTACAGAAAATATATAGGCTGCGATACACCCCAAATCGCCCAGGCCAGATAGGGTTAAAGCCACTGAATCAAAACCACATTATTCTATGTTATCTATACTTATTTAAACCGTTCAGGAGATCACTCTTTCCTAAGGATATATTTTCCTATGGAATTAATATTTTTTATTCTCCGACTTCAAAACACTGATATGATGATACCCCTAAATTATATCAATTGCCATTGTATACAATATTTTTGAAATCGAAATATACATATATTATCATGATAGGCGTTTCTAGAGATTTTTTCAGACCAATTTACTTATAACTTGCAAAGATCTAAATCTAGTATACTAATCATATATTACATTGATATTGTTTTCAGACCAATTTACTTATAACTTGCAAAGATCTAAATCTAGTATACTAATCATATATTACATTGATATTGTTTTCTCTTTACAGAATTTCTTCAAGTTATATGGACCATGGTATTTCGCTAAGGCCATTGTCACTTGATTGGTTGTTTGGCATAGCCAGTTCTCATCTATATTTTGAGGGCAAATAATTAAAATAGATGAGGGGTTTACATTTTCATGAGTAAAACTGACTCGATTTTTTCATATTCTTATACAAATGGTTTGCAATTTAATAATTAATAATAAATAATTGCAGCATTTAGCATGTGTATTTAGAAAATCAAGGTCATGCTAAACAACCAATAAAGTGACAATGACCTAAGCTATCACCATGCGTATAAGCTAGGCACTGTTAAAAACAATGGAGATCTGTTAACATTTACCTTCAGTCAAATTGTCAGACAAACAAACATCCGTTGTCTTTCGTATTCTCAAATGTGTATTATTTTATAGAGAGGTAACGCACTGGTACAAGAGGGAATGGAAATGTTATGTCTTTGGTTGTCTTTCAAGTCTCAAGACACTTTGTATAATGTGGATGATGATCTATTGACATTTCTTGGACTTGTCTTTATATGTCTTTAAATGCCTTTAGATATCTCGAGAAGATATCTGGAGACATGTGCCAAGCTGTCTTAACCCGTCTCAAGACATGCTGGCAGATGTCTTGAGATATATTAAGACGTGCATCATGATGTCTTGAGACGCACTAAGATGTCTTGAGACATATTTTACAGTGTCTTGAAACATGCACTAAGATGTCTCGAGAAATATTTTACAGTGTCTTGCGACATGTACTAAGATGTCTTAAGACTTCAGTCGAGACATATTTTACAGTGTCTTGAGATGTCCCAAGACAATATACTCTAGTGTCTTGAAGTGTCTTCAATTTCCAAGACATGTCTTTAAAACGCGTCTATAGACACGTCTTCAATTTTTTAGACATGTCTCTAGATGTCTTCACATTCATGTCTTGAGATGTCTTGAGACATGTCTTAAGACGTCTCAAGACATAGTGATGTCGGAGTATGTACGAAACATAACAGTAATATATTTGATTTAAAATATAGCAGATATTTCAGAATGTTTTGTATGATTATGTCATACTAAATAATGGATATAACTAGAGCATAGACGGCTACTCTGTAGGAAAATAATAGCGGAGATTTTTGCGGAAAAAAGAAGTAAAAAAAAGTCCCATTGTACCCTAATCTCCCCCAAATATATCAAATATATTGAAGATGAAATACAAACAGTGTATCTTACAACTGGATGAAACTAGCAAGCTTAAGACAAGTGACCGATACTATTATGTAAGACATATCATCCATTTAGTAAAATCTCCTCCTATTTCCCACTAAAACGTTGATTTATGGCAGGTGTTATTCTCCAATTGTTTAAGAAAGATAAGAAACTACTCTCTACCCTTATTCTCTGAGATACATGCCTCATTGGGAGACTTGCGCAATAGAGACGATGGGGGAACAGGAAGTTTTGGATAATGATTGGCTAAAGCTGGATCAGAAAGTTGAGAAATGGCAAAAAGGAAGTGAAAATCCGGACCGTTCATTGACTACATTGTATTGTTCAAGCCACGGAATTGTAGCATATGAATAAGTACATTATTTTTACCTGTCCTGATTTCAGTTCTATATTTTGCGCATATAAATAAGTAAGAATGTTATTTTTGTTCCAGTGATTCATAAAATAGCATAACGCAAATCAGTCGTATTACTTTCTTTTCATTGATTCAACTATATATTACCTATTTTTGCGAATTTAAATGCAGAGATGGATTGTGGACCATATGATATATATTTGATGTATTTGTAGTATACAACCTGAGCTTTGTTCTTTTGCTATATCTGAAGTTTAAATGACGTTTATTTTGAAAAGAGCTCTCCATATTATTGTTTATGTTATGAAATGTTACGGTTAGAGTTAAGATCTCCGAGAGAATGAATAACTCTCCTACATATTAGTTCATTTTCATTCTATCAACAACATGTGGTATTATCATATTCATAATACCCTGAACACGGCTTTTAAATGAAGTTTTAGTGTGACTGGTTTATTTTTCTGTAGGCCTACCATGTCACTAAATGGTACCTTGAAAGGAGTGTGGGGGGGGGGGAGTACTCCTGGAGGTTCATCTCTAAGGCATTTCTAAGGCATTTATGGAAATGAAGAGCATGGAAATGAACGTGGTCTACTCCCTTAATTAAAAAATAATTGTATACTTCTACTGGTAGTCATACGAACAAATATTTTTGTTGATTTTTATTATTCCAATTCCATGGTATATCTAGACCTATCAGAACGTCAGGGCTATTTCACCAGGGCGGTGAAGCGTTAAGCTGGGCGTTGGTGGGCGTTAGTTAAGGCGTTAAGGTAGGCGTTAAAGCGTATCGCGGGGATTCCAATTCTCTCGCCAGGTAGTCGGATCGAACAAGGCCCTCATCTCCCCAAACGTGCACATGCGCAACACCGAAACTGCCCTTTCTTCACTACTCCACAGTGCGCATGCACGTATCACCACCAGTCTGACTCTACCCGATAAGAGTTTCAATAGTATACCTTCCACTCCCCATTTGGACCACGTATGCTAGGGCGTTAAGGCGTTAGGATAAAGCATTAATATAGGGCGTTAAGGCCTCAAGGCGTTAAGATAGGGTGTTAAGGCGTTACTGTAAAACTCTTCCCAAAGGTCATAGGGCAAATATACTGGGTTCTCTGCTTTCTCTGCTACTGGATTACTTCCCTGGATTTGATAGGGGTTTTTTCGAAATTGAGTGATGAAACAATCTCAACAACAACAAAATTCCCATTTCTTCGACTCACCAGGTGTAAAGTAAAGTGAAATTTTTTACATGCACCCACCATCCCACCCTGTACCTCTCGGCAGGCCAGGGTCCGCTGGGAACAGATATTAGCCCATCTAAACCTTGTTGATCGGGATTTTCCATATTTTAAGGGCAAAGTCCGTGTTCCGGATCTTTTCCGGGTGAAAGTTTTACATGAACCCACCCATTACTTTATCGGTCTCGATAAGAGCTTTACGAGGATACCCCACACGATCCTGTGGGCTCACAAATGGCCCACCTCGACCCTAAAACGTCCTGTTCTCACAATTCCCTGCCTGCGCATAAGCGACATAGCCCTACTTTCACTACAGACCAGTCCGGGCGGACTATACCCAACGCTTCGAACTGATACCTCAAACTGATGCCCTTTTCCCACAATTCTCTGTCTGCGCATGTGCATGTGGAAGGCAGTTCCACGACCCACCTGACAAGTCGGATGCTCCTCCATGAGTGTTTCACTACGACACCTCGCGGACTTTACCCTTAAAATATGGAAAACCCATATCAACCAAGTCTAGATGTGACCTTCGACCCGGATGTGACGTCACCGGAAATGACCTTTGACCCGGAAGTGACATCACCGGAGCAGGGGAGATAACTCTCCGCGGCTCCCTCAAACAAGGGTTATCTGCCCCCCAATATGTACGAATTTGCTCTTTTATTACTACTATACACGATGGGAAGGCCTACTACTTTCCAACAAATTTAGGGGTCTATTTACCTAGAAAATTTATGTTTGACATGTTAATGGTGCATTCGAATTCTAATTGAGTCACAAAGGTAAATTCACTCAATATTCAGATTAACAAATCGGCTGTGCTTGGTACCGGTACGAAATATTTCGGCTGGTTTCTCCGCATTACCAGTAACAGTAAGTTAGCTTCAATGCTTTCCTCGTCTTACACGAAGAACCAGATTTTCAAAGATTATCGGG
The DNA here is from genome assembly GCA_036873755.1 of Hanleya hanleyi. Lineage (NCBI taxonomy): Eukaryota > Metazoa > Mollusca > Polyplacophora > Lepidopleurida > Hanleyidae > Hanleya > Hanleya hanleyi. The sequence continues at coordinate 24,933 of JAVTVY010013914.1, forward strand.
AAGCTCGAGACTTTTGGCCCCAGTACGCCGTTTGGAGAGGAACAGGTGGTCAGTTTTAGTGTCCAGTGTCTTCCGAGGCTGACCTCCGAACGCTGGTGCTGTCATGTCTTCAATTCCTCAGACCTTATTTTCTACACGGAAGACATTACGAGGGATTTGAATTCAGTTTAGGAAATGTATTTCTGAAGTCCTGTTTTGGTCGTTATTTTTGATTTTTGCCCTTCTAATTTTGGTAGTGCGATAAAACGTGAAATGGGAAGGACGGGAAATTCCTCTCCTGGCAATACAGGCCCAGCATCGCCAAGTTTATCCGAGGAACTGGGAACCCTGCCACTGGTGGATTCCTTGGTGGACCTTTACGACTCCGCCAAACGTAACTGGATTCTGGGAACCGGGCTAAAACTGGCAGAAAGGTCCTGTACAGCTGTGGTGGAACAAATTAACAATTATTCTGGAGATAAAGGTTTGTGTGAGGATCCTCGTAGCATCATTATTACGGGGATTTATACCCGAAAATCATTTATTTTGAACGTAATTTGAGAATGTCGATCGGGAATGTCGAGTATAAGCACCTAAATGTAGGGTAAAATTGATCTACAAGTGTCAAACAATGCGAGTGACATATGTCCGATATAAAGTCAAATTCACATAAAAAAAATAAGCAATATGAAATGACTTGCTTGATTTTTGCATCTGCAGGTGAGGTTCATGGGGAAAATAGTTGTCCAGTTATATTGTTTGACTCTTGTAGATCCATTTAACGCTGCAACCCGATTGACTAAAATCACGTATACAAAATAAATGTAAAGATGATTTTTTTTTTCCATTGAATATCTTCCTCGTGTCGAGATTGACAGGTGGGCAATTCTTCATGCTCTAAGCATTGCCAAAAGACCGGCCTGCTGTGGAAATTTGACCAATCAGATTTTCAACCATAAATCCCCCTTAATGGAGAAATTGTGTTTATGGTGAAGAACTATAGGCAGCACAAACTTTTCATTCTACACGGCAATACGTAATAAAACTACAGAAATACCAGATAGAATTTAATAACAAAACTGCCAATGCGATTGTATAATTTTGCTAAAATATTCAATTTGATATTGTAATTATGTATGTTATACTTTTCTTGTTTGTTGCAGTATACTTCCCGAAACCAACAACATGAGTCAGTTTGAAAATATGAAAACAATATCAAAAGTGGGATAATATATCTGTGATATCTGTCATTTGAACAGGTCGGGCACAATAGCTCAAGTTGGCCATTTTGCCCAGGTAGAATACAATAGCCCAAGTGAACTATTCATATATAGCCCATCTGGGTAGCCAAAAGTGACTATATGCTAGCCAGTGACATCGTCCCGGGTTTGACAGGTCAGACTAACTGAAATATATATCCAATGAATTGAGATGAAATATCCCACGTTCGATATTTTTTTATACTTCCATATTTTCAATTAATTCGCTTGTTATTCTGTCCGGATAAAGACCGGCAACAGTTGTGAGTGATGGGAAGTGCAGGTTAGGTTGAATACCTCATATGGGGTACTATACCTAAGTTGGGGTACAGTACCTTATTTGAGGTATAGTGCTATACCCCAATTGAGGTATACATGGTTCGCACACTACCTTGAAAATCTTGAATTGCCTTGAAAATGACAATTTAAAATTCAAGGCCTTGAAATGTCTTGAAAAATGGGAAATCGGGCCATGTACCTTGAAAAGGACTTGAAAACGGGAATTCTTATCATGTTGTTGTCAATTATGTAAAGTTGAATGAATGTTGTGTCGTCCTTTGTCATCCGTTAGCAAAAATAAGCCCCGATTATGACCGTATGATTATTTTCACAAATGGTTGTCACGCTGTGTAAAGGGAGACTATCCACGGTATACAGGTTCTCCTTGGAAATCAGAAACCTCACTTGATGTATGCTCTCGTAAGTGAGCGGCGGGTATGAATCTCGATCACCGCATCTGCGCACTGAATATGGTCACCTGACCACGTGGGCCTGCAACATCGCGAACCCTCAGATTTCCATTGAGTTTCATGCCGAATGAATATTTTTCGGGTTTCCGACAGGTCCAGCAGAATGAAGTGGTTTTTGGCGGCTTTTGAAAATTGTTTCGTTTTTGACATTGAACATCATCTGCTAAATAGAGATTGTGGAAATGGTGTGCCTTTTCAATACAAATTGGCTAAAGGATGACAAGTATAAGGACTGGCTTTGCCAGCATGCAGATAAACGCAAAGCTGGGTATGGTGTGTGTAAGAAAGATTTTGACGTCGGCAAAATGGGCGAGTCCGCCTAGACTTCCCACATGCTCGGCAAAACACATATCAGCAGTATGGAAATTTAAGACGGATCACGAGGACCAGTAGCCCAATTACGGACTGCAAGGCTCAGAGAACGGTGTGTGAATAAATAGGCTATCCACAAGACATCACGAACATTTTAATGTGACAGAAACATCAGACTATCACACATCTTTAACATAAGTGTCATATTTGAAATTTAATAGGCAGCGTATCGTCCGTGCATGACAATGTTAAGTATGAACAATAATATCTCAGCAAGTCATTAGTAAAAGTGAAAAAAGGTAAGAAAACTCAAAAAATTTGCCTGTATTCCTTTATTACATAAAAAGTGTATACCTTGAAAACAGGAATTATTACCTTGAAAAGACCTTGAAAAGACCTTGAAAACTGGGGCCTCCATTGTGTACGAACCCTGGGTATAGTGTCATATCAATTTTAGTTTTCACATATTTATACATTAATTCACATATCTGTTCAAACCCTACAGGGCATGGATCATTTGATCACATATCTGGCCTCACTCTCCTGGTTATTTTTCAGCAAATTATTATTGTTAAACAGACTACACATTTTAATTTCATCGTCTAATATTTTAACATTGAAAAATGTATTGAGTATACATGCTTAGAGACATTTCACATATAAATTCAGACTGTATATTTTGGCATTCTTCTATCTACTGGCCTCCTGCAAATTACAGGGATATAACTGTAGTAAGTAGCTCACTAAATGAATTTTTATGGCAAAAGAATGACACTGCTAGCATGCGCACGCCTAGAAACAATCCTCTGCCCATTATTTCCGAAACTGCCATGCTAGCAGAATGTGTGATGTCAGACATTTGCATTCACTCCTTGTAAACTAGTCACTAATCATCTACATCCTTCAAATTTACACATGTTCACAACATAAAAGCATGTCATTATATGCAGTCTTTATTTGAGTACTAGAGGGATGAAATATTTAAATTAAAGAGATTTATCATTCTGAAAATTTCAAAGCGATTGATTCAAATGTGTAGTCTGTCTGTTTTATGATAATAATTTGCTGAAAAAAAGACCAAGATAGTGAGGCCATATAGGTGATCAACTGATCCATGCCCTCCAGGGTTTGGACAGATATATGTGAATTAATGCATAAATATTTGAAAACTGAAATTGATATGGCACTTTATCTCAATTGGGGTATACCCTCCAGGGTTTGGACAGATATATGTGAATTAATGCATAAATATTTGAAAACTGAAATTGATATGGCACTTTATCTCAATTGGGGTATAGCACTATACCTCAAATGAGGTACAGTACCCCAACGTAGGTATATAGTACCCCATATGAGGTATTCAACCTAACCTGAAGTATACTGCGACAACAACACGAAAAAATTGCAGAATATAATTTTATCGAGAAAAAGTTAGCAAACTTATATCATCGCATTGGCGAAGTAGTTAAGATGCCGAAATTCGCCATTGCCGTTCAGTATGAAAAAAGGTCAAAATATCCCAATCCGGATATATTTCAATATCCAAACTTGGAGTTAATAGCCCAAGTGGGATATATCCAAGCTGGTCCTTTGCTCAGATCTACTCTACCTCCGGGAATATCCAAAAGTATCCATAATGAACTTCCACTTAAACACACCTACAAAATCAGTTGCACAGCTCCAATGCTTGCGGAAATATTCAAATGGCTCTTGCGCAAAGATATGGTCACAATACGACACTATCGAAAGAACGGTACGTACGGGATGAACTCCCGAGAGAGCGGGAAAAAGTCAATATATTGTTAAAAAATGGGTAAAAAGCTTTATTTTGACATTTGGCAGTAGCATTAAGTGCAACTAAACAAAATAATAATTAAATAAAAATATATACATATATATTTCCATTCAGACCCACCATACATGGCAAAATATAAAATCCAGATTTGTTAGTTTGCAATCCGCCTACATTTAAAAACACTATGTAGAGCTCCGCCTGCATGCATTTAACTAATGTTAAAAGCTATAATGCACACACTGGAGATTCAATCATTGGAACTCTCGGGGTTTTGTTGAAATAATTGGAACTCTCGGGTCGGCAAAAAATAGTATGAAAAAGGTCAAAATATCTCAGTCAGGATATATTTCAATATCCAAACTTGGTAAAAAAGCTTTACTTTGACATTTGGCAGTAGCATTAAGTGAAAGTAAAAAAATAAAAATATATACATATATACGTTCATTCAGACCGACCATACACGGCAAAATATAAAATCCACATTTGGTCATATCGCGATCGCGTGGCTTTGTGAGATTTTGATGAGCAGGACGACCATTAGCCAAAGGTTGGATGTTTGATGGAGAGATGTAAAGTCAATTTTAATATGAAATATTCCAACGCAATTGTTAACAAAGTGATTGTTTTTGTTTTGAACTGATTCAGTGTTCATCACAGCACGGCGAAAGTTCGGAGCACGCTTCGGTACCGAAATTTAACATCTCCTGATCAATGTGAAAGCGCCATTTTTTTATATTTTTTTTTGGTGAAGATCGGTCAAGTTAAATTTGCTTCATGCAGATATGAGCTCGAAACGGTTTTATCCTCAACCCGATTAAGATATATGAAATACCTTCACATCCAGAAGTACAGATTTGTGGATCAACTTTCTGAAATATAGGTCTTTGAGATATAACCTAATGGCTGGACAACGCCAATGCAACAGCTCATCTTGCATCGAAATCTTGCCCAGATGCGATTCATATTGTTGCGCCTTTGACCCAAAATGGAGTTCATCAAATATGAGACTACATAAATATATGAGAATAACATAGGAAATAGTAGATCCATGGGACCGATGGAACCATTTACACCGTGGCTTTACTCGGAAATGGTTTTGTTTTTTTTGTTATTAATGTTGGCAATAAAACAGATTTATACAAGAATATAATTATTATCCATTTGTTTATACACCATGTAACCTGATGACGTTTTATCCCAGTTCTATCCCATCATTCACTGCTCCTCCATGACAATTAAATGGTAAGTGTGGATCATGTATACTACACTAGACCTGAAACTTGATAACGCGCTTTATCCCACTTCTATCCCATGATGCAATGTATATCAATGACAAGTGGCAAGCGGGGATCATACTACAATAGGCCTGAAATCTGATAACCTTTCATCCCACTTCAATCCGATGATGCAATGTACATCCATGGCGAATGGCAGGCGGGGATAGTAATACAATTAAATTAACCTGTCACCTCCCTCGTGCAACACATCAATTTAATTACTCGCGATGGAGGTCCCTGCATGGACTGGCCCTGCCATAAGAGCAAGCTTTAATTTGGTCTATCGGGTTAGATACTTCACCATGTTCACGCCTTGCAGCACATGTACTGTGCGTTGACAGTTAAATTAGTGTCGTGTCCCATAAAGCGATGCTAGATTTTAGGATAATTGATCGCCTGTCACGTGCACGAGTGAATGCACAAATCACATGATTGAAAGAGGGATGATACGTCATCAGGGTTTAGGTCTATTGAATTACCCGTCCACTTCCCCCCTACAGCACATTACGCATTGCCACACCTGTGCTGTGCGTTGACAAATTAATACCTTGTTGAACAGGCGATGTTAGATTTCAGGATAAGTTGGCACCTACCATTTAGATGAATGGATGCACACTTCACCACGTGATCGTGAGAGAGATAAAACGTCATCGGGGTTTAGGTCTATTGACAGTGGATATTATAATTTTTTAAAAAAATGCGTTCTATATATAAATTAGACATATTCTCCAAAACTCGATACACCGCTATAGAGAATGATTATTGTCCATCACCATTTATTGGCAAGGACTCAGATTTTGAGGAAATACTATTAATACTATGATGAAACAGTAGACCTAGATATCATATACAACGAACACCTTTATAGATGTATAGTGTTTACATTGTTGGAACGCCTGTAACCCGACTTCATAAATTGGCACGAAATTTCCCCCATTTTCATGGCCCATAACTATTTAATAACGTTGAGGCCTGGTAAAAAAAAAGGCGGTGATGACAAATGGTGATCTCAGTTGAGGAGTACATCACCTTATAAGAGTGAATAATGAGTAAATTTGGGGGTCAACACACTTCCCGATAATGATAGGCTTGTCAAGGGTGATTACGCCTGTCTAAATGCTGCCCGCCAACTTTAACAAGTGCATGATGGCAGTCACCATTTAGTGATGGACACTTCAGGTTCTGGTAAGAATAGGTCTCCGTTCCTCAGAGCTTGTTGTAAGAGGCGACTAACTGGGGTACCCGTGGGTATCCTGGATGTGAAAAGGAATAGAAACCCACCCGTGTGGTTTCCGGGTGTGAAAAGAAATCGGAACCAACGTTGTGATATGACTGAAGTAGTGTTGAAAGTGACGTTAAATCATATTCACTCACTCGGTGATGACGGTATAAGGTGATGGTCCCAACTTATCACCATTTATTAGTGATGCATTTGAAACATTGTTTTTGCCATCATTGCTATGATGGCCGAGGGGGCCATCGAATACCGCGTTTTAACTGCGCGATAATAAGCGATATTGCGTAGTATCGCGTTATAATATCACAATATCGCTCATTATCGCGCAATTATAACGCAATATTTCGCAATATCGATTAATATCGCTCATTTTCGCTCAATTATAACGCGAGACTTCGCATTATCGCGCAATTATAACGCGATATTTAGCATTAATATCGCTCAAGATCGCGCATTTGTAACGCGATATTTACTTGATAATGTGATGTCTAGCACTGTAATATCACTTGTCTTTATTGCACCATGTAAGCGTCCTGTCTGTGTCTTGTGCGCTGTCCTCGGTGTTTTATAGGGTGGATGGAGGGTGTCTGGTTCCATGCTGCTTCAAAGATTTTTTTCTTTGAGGCAGCAGGAACACAACTGGGCTGGGTGGTGCTTAGTTGGTTCGTCGTGATATAGCTGAAATATTGTTGAAAGCTACGTTAAATTCTATTCACTCGCTCGATGGCCCCTCTCGGCCATCATACAATGCTCTACTGATGTAGCTCCTTCCAGCCGCAACGCTATTATAGCTCGAAGCTCGTAATCTGGGAATATCGGGGACTCGCACACTCGCTGGATAATTATACCCCACTTAGAATGTTAATCAGATTCGTATATAATTGGTTTGTTACAATTCCTGTATTAATTTGTTGGTTTCAGTTTCTGCCGTTGACCGATATCTGGGACAGTATGCTGTTTCGTTCAAAAGTCAATACCCTATTTTGCAAGAGTCAACCTCGGAGGTGAGTAACTTTCTAATATGATATTCCATATTCCAGCCTCCAAATGAAATGAAACCACGATTGACCAGCACGGTACCATGAAACTGAGTAAAACCTTAGATCTCCATGTCCTGGGACCAGAACAGGAGAATGGCGGACATGGTTTGCCAAGTTTGGCCAAATCTACATCGCAAGATAACACCTGGAACGATTGACGTGAAATTCAACTTTGAAGTTAAAGTTGACCGTATTCAAAATAGAAATATTCGAATTATAAGTATTCCAAAATATGTATTCGGACTAAGTCTAATAATTTTTAATTTTTGGAAATTAATGCAAATAAACATGTATTCCGCTCTTTGCAGGTTGTTGATCAAGTGAAGGAGACTGCCTCTCGGTGGTCCCACGATGGAGCACGTGGTCTTGTCCGTTCATTGCCTGGCCAGGCTCTTCTCACTGGACTGGATGGCTTGGTCTCCGTGTCTGCGATCGTTCTCTGTTACGTACAACCCAAAGATTACAAAAAGAAAGCACGAACCGCATCACCACGAAAACCTGTACGAGAGAACAAGGAGAACGGAAAGTCCAAAACACCGACCAAGTCAACGGAAACCAGTAAAAGCACACAAACAAAGCAGGCAGAATATCAACATATACTGGATGGCCTGCTAAAAAAGGTTATAGAAATTTTTTATTTTTTTTTTCCTTTTGTAGACGTAAATAATAAAACTCCTATATGAATTCGTTTTTCTAAGTCGTATATATCGACGTTCCGTCGAAATTGCCGTAGATTATGTCACACCGGACAGAGACAAACCCTTGGGCCATCAAGACCATCAAAGTTCGCCCAAAAATATCAAATAGGCTTATAAGTATACACATATAGAAGAAAAGGTTCCGTTTGAGAACAATGGTCTTTCATCTGGTAGAATGATACAATGCCAAATATGAGTATACCTTGTAAATTAACTATAGAACCATCCAGTGGATCCAGCAAATTGGGCTGTGTGATCTATGAAAGCTCGACACCAATCTGCTTCTCGATTTGGTTATGGTATGGTTATCCAGCTGATAGTAAAGGCACCTAACTGTTGTAACCACTAAAACAACTGTTCTCTTCAGCTTCTGGACTTGCAATGGGCGTACTATGAATATTGACATCGAAATTACCCTTCATAATCAGGTAATCATAATCATTTAAAGTCAATGACATTGAGGGAGCAGTTGCTCCAGTGGTTACAACAGTTAGGTGAATTACTGTCAGCTGGATAAGCTCATATACCCGCAACAGTTAAATATGTGACCCGATGGACCAATGAGTATGAGAGTGTATTACCGAGAGAATGAATATATGTTCAGAACTTTTATCGCGACGTGTTGGTTTCTTTGGTGGCCAATGAGTAGGATTTTTTTATAGAACATCAGGTTTCGCTAACATCATTGAAAACTGTTGACGGCTATTCTCTTGTAGGAAATCATCTCGCGTGTTTTATTACTTTTATTTCATACTATTTTTGGAATTAGTGCTAATTATCATCATGAGATAGGTCTTTCGATTATTGACACTGAAATTCTTTTATGGACGACGGCTGGATAATAAATGTCGGATTTGACGCTCGCTACCAAAGCTCAACTCCACACCTTGTCATAAATGCTCCTCAAACAGAACATGGTAAGAGCCCCAAGCGGCAAAAGTTGTCAATCAGTTTCAGTATCCTCTGTCAATAGTCAACCTGACGAATCCGAGAAATCGGTATAGAGCTGCATTTTCTCCGATCAGAATATAATGTCCCTGGGATATCTAATTGCGTTCTGCTAGGCCGGTATATAACAAAAAACATAAGCTAGTTGTCTGGCTTGCTCCAGGAAATGGGAGAGGCATTTGATCAACCTGTAACCATCTCGTTCATCTATACGCGGTAAGACTGACCTTGGGATCGTGTGTATCCATTTCAGACTACTTTCGGCAACTGCTTGGGGGAATTTCCAGAAATCAATACCACGGGACTTCGTCAGCCAATCAGCTAAAGTCTACCGATGTAACCCCAACGTAACCCGCCATTTTCGAGTCATGTGATGATCTACTTGTTCAAAATTACAGATCTACCACACCTCTTGGATGACACGGAAGTTATTCATACCTATATATTTTGTAAGCCCAGGCAATATCTGTTTCCGGGGTATGTATGAAAACCTGTAATTTATCAGAGTTTTCGAGTCTGTTCTCCGCCGGATGAAGGCCGAACAGAATCCGGTAAAACACCGGATATCGCTCCGCGATAATGGAGACACACGATTCGCAAGCCATCTTATGGATGGCGAAGTGTACGCAAATGGCATTTGATTAGTCTATCCAACTCAGTAGTGGTAAAAAAGTAAAACCACGCTCGTCGGCCTACTAACGGCTCCAGCCATTCTCAAAGAGAGCCGTGTCTACCCGCGGGAGACCAAAGCGACTCTCATGTAAACTGGTGACATTTTTGAATCTCCAATCTCAAAGCGAGGCAGCATGACATCATTCTCAAAGCGAGCCGTGTCTACCCGCGAACTACTTCCTGTATTAGATAACTCGCTTTCACGGCCAAGTATACATACCGACAATAATTTGCTCGCGATTGATGTGCTCCGAAACGGAAAGAGTCATTTCCCAATATATAGCCCACGTTATGTTTAGCAATTCGCTTCTAACTCGGCGGAGTCAGCAGGTCAGTGACAAGCCAGATAATCATACGCCGCCTACTCACCCCCCAAATTTTGGGGGGATGGCTCCCATTTACGCGTGAGACTCTTTCTCGCAGTAGGGAGTCTCGCGAGACGAGAATGGGCTCCAGCGGCACTTAGCAGTCAAAACAGAGAAAGAAAACTTCGTAAGTTGGTCAACGGCTGTTTGACCGATAAGGGCCACTGAAGCTGTATGTCAGCGAGCGTGGTTTTACTCTTTTACTGCTACTCCACTATTTTTGTATAGCCCTAGATCTCCTCTGTGCCAGGATATCCCGTCAAATCCGACAAGGGCAGAAGTGGAGCTTGATGTTAGGACTGGCCTTGCTGGCGAAGATGCTCTAGCTACAGTATAGTATATCTTCACAACTTCTCTGACCAACAAGGAATCCGGATGTTGGAACTGAAGCATTTTTTTAATTTTGAACTGAAAGCACGTAATGCAAAATGAAAAATGTGTTGCATATTTCTATTTTATTCAGTCAACTGAAAAATCCACGTACAGTCGTATGCTGGAGGATTTGTACATCCTGTTGTTGGTATCCCCCCTCCGGTTGACGGTGAGTATTACTGAGTATTGTAAGATGAGTGAATACCTTAAATCTTAAATTTTTTCTAGTTCTCGGCTTGAAGTGGCAGAAGATGCTTGCGAAGAGCACAAAGAATATTGCAAAGGAAGGGATTAAAATAGTACGCAATACGCTTTTCAGTTAATCTTATATGGTACAGACCTGATTTTTATAATGTAGAATATCCCGTTTAATTATATGTGTGACAACATTTTGTATGGCCTGTCGCATGGTCTGTATCATAACCTAGCCCGATCTACAATGCGCTATCCTGTATTTTCTTTGATTAGACTCGCTCCACAGGGTGAAAAAAAAGAAAGAAAAAAGATTAGTGGGCTGTATGGTGGACAAGCTAGGTTAACTGGAATGTAGGAGCAGAAATGACGTTGCTCCGACATTCCATGTTAACGTGGCCTCTCCACCGTACAGCGCACTAATCAGGAGTAGGTTAATTGTAACAGTGATATGGCGTTACACTCGTACATGTACATCATAACCCAGATTTTTTAGTTTGCAATTCGCCTACATTTAAAAACACAAAATACAGCTCGGCCTGCATGCATTTATCTAATGTTAAACGCTATAATGCTTAACCCTATCTGGCCTGGGCTTTTTGGGACCTGTCCAGGCCTGGGGTGGGGCCGAAATGGCCCCCCTAATTATTTTGAAACTTATTACACTATACCCTTGGGTCAAGCTCTACCAGAAACTGTAAAAAAATCCAAGATAGCCGCTTTGATGACGTCACAGTGACGTCATTTTCAAAAACGGCATTGTTTGGTCGATTTTTCGGTCAGATTTTCCGATTTTTTTATTTTGCAATTTCTCCACAAAAACTGCATGAAAAATTAGCAAATATTAATGGGATATGAAATAAAATAGTTTTTGCCCACTTTTCATCGCGGAAAAGTAGAAATTTTGAAGAAATATGACAAAAACACACTTTTCTGGTACTCCATGTGGCCGCCATCTTGAATTTACCCATGATCCTCTGCTCGGGGGGTTATGCAAATAGGCTCAAAATGACCCCAATAAGATAAACTGTAAAGTCACGGAGTTTCAGCTCTCCATTTTTTGCCGTTCCGGAGATAGTGCAGAAAGTTTGGTAGGGGGGGGCCATAATGCCCCCCCCCGGGGCCCAGGCCAGATAGGGTTAAAGCATAGATATCTTTTGAAAAGTGATTCTTCCATCATTGTTCTACAGGTCGGTTCTATGGCTAAACTGAACACTTGGCTGAATAGACTAGATGGGAGGCGAAAGCGGACCAAGAGAAAATCTCGATCATGTGAGGAAAGCCCAAAAAAGAAAGCGGAAATTGATTCAAGAAGAAAGGTGCAGCAAACTTGTTTTATAAAATTGGCTTCTCTGGCACGAAAAAAAAAAAATACCGTACATCTCATTTGAGAGGTTATAGCTGTTTGATAATCCACTGGGTAGCTCTGATAGCAATTCATACTTCTATAACGCGTTTAAGGTTTAAATTGAGAACCTAATTGTGCAACGTTGTAGCAATCGTTGCATCAGTATTTCTCAATAATGACCGTGAGGTTCCCAATTGTGTAGCAGCTTTTCACATCGACGTACTCATTTGGCACGGTAAACACGTACATATTCCCATATATTGTATGCCTCCCACTGTCCGACACATTGAATCGAGTTAAAAAACACAGCCTGAAACTTTTGTGCTTCCGACAAATCAACAATGTCCGTTACCAAATGGGTTCAGGATATCACAAATATATTGCCCGTGAAGTGGGTTATTCTCAAATAGTGGAACATCAAACTTGTTAATTTTATATATACTCATATATGCAGATAAACTTTTCCTCTGACGACCAATGTTTAAACAACAAAGTATTTTTTTCCGATATTTACAGGTATCTCCGAAAAAACGGCTCAACACTACGTTCTTCAGTAAAGTTAGGAGTACGGCCAAACGTTTTCTTGGACTGGGATGTAAAGCAGTTAGCTTCACACAATCGGATATTCGTTCTTATCTGACCAGTGAATCGGGTGAGTATCTCGGGGAAATGTTCTCACAGAGGGCGAGTACCGGAGAATGAGAGAACTATACTCTCTAGTGGCAACCTGTTTGTTTGAAATGTTTTACAAGACAAAATTGTTGAGAACCTTTGATAACTAAGGTAATTATATTTGGTGAATGACTCCTGCAATTTTTATCTCGCCTTGCGAAGTAAAGGGGAGATATTGTGAGGGGGGAAAGAGGATGTCGTCGGTGTCGGTTGTCGGTGTCGGTGTCCCCTGCCTGGAAATAATAAGGTTTTTGGTTTAGCAAATTCAAAAAATATCTAGAAAAAAAATAATAAAAAATATGGGGGGGGCTACTACCCCTGGGGTGCTCCAATGTTAAAATCCCATGTAGAGTTTTGCGTTCAGCTGAAGTGCACATGTACATCTGTACTTAGAAAGTTTGTTGCAGTTGCCAGCTGTCATTGGATGATTATGAAACTTGGTACACATGTTTCTTATGATTGGAGGATATACGTGTGCAATTTTTGAGTTGAAATATTAATTTTTCTCCAAATTATGGCAAATGATTGAGTTTTGCGTTTAGCTGAAGTGCACATGTACATCTGTACACCGCAGTTTGCTGCAGTTGTCAGCTGTCATTGAATGATTATGAAACTTGGTACACATGTTTCTTATGATTAGAGGATGTCCCTGTGCTATTTAGGAGATGAAATATTAATTTTTGTTCTAATTTTGAGGGTTTTGTCTAAGTAATCTACCAATAGTATATACATGTACACCTGTACATGGAAAGTTTTCTGAAGCTGTCCGCTTTCATTGGATGAGTTTGACATTTGCTACCCAAGTTCAATGTGATTCGAGGCTGTGCATGTGCTATTTAAGAAATATGACCTTAAATATGAATTTTTGTCCTAATTATTGCAGTTTAGACTTGATATGTTTCCATTGATAAGGTTTTTGTTGGGAAAAATTTTACATGTAGATCTGTACATGGAAAGTTTGTTGAACCTTTCGTGGGATGATTATAAAACTTGGTGGACATATTTCATGTTTTCCTAGGTCACAGCTCTCCCACAGTAATCCCACACGGGACTGACCTATCCAGCAGTATTCCCAAATGGCACTGGCCTATCCAGCAGTAATGCCACACGAGAGTGACCTATCCAGCAGTAATCCCATACGGAACTCCACTATCCAGCAGTAATCCCAGACCAGACTGGTCTATCCAGCAGTAATCCCATTTGGGACTTGCCTATCCAGCAGTAATCTCACACAGAGCTGACCTATCCAGCAGTAATCCAAAATGGCACTGGCCTATCCAGCAGTAATGCCACACGGGACTGACCTATCCAGCAGTAATCCCAGACCGGACTGGCCTATTCAGCAGTAATCCCACATGGGACTGGCCTATTCAGCAGTAATTCCACACGGGACTGGCCTATGTAGCAGTAATCTCACACGGGACTGACCTATCCAGAAGTAATATGACACTGGACTGCAAAATGCAGCAGTAATGGCACTGATCTATCCAGCCATAATCCTACATGGGACTAACCTATCCCGTTGTAATCCCACACAGGTTTAGCCTATCCAGCAGTAATCCCACATGGGACTGGCCTCCCCAGCCGTAATCCCACACAGGATTGCCTTATGCAGCAGTATTCTCACACTGGACTGCCTATGCAGCAGTAATCCCACACGGGATTGTCCTATCCAGCATTAATCCCATACGAGTCTCCTCTATCCAGCAGTAATCCCACACGAGACTGACCTATCCAGCAGTATTCCCAAATGGCACTGGCCTAGCCAGCAGTAATGCCACACGAGACTGACCTATCCAGCAGTAATCCCATACGGAACTCCACTATCCAGCAGTAATCCCAGACCAGACTGATCTATCCAGCAGTAATCCCATTTGGGAGTTGCCTATCCAGCAGTAATCTCACACAGAGCTGACCTTTTTCAGCAGTAATCCCAAATGGCACTGGCCTATCCAGCAGTAATGCCACACGGTACTGACCTATCCAGCAGTAATCCCAGACCGGACTGGCCTATCCAGCAGTAATCCCACATGGGACTAGCCTATCCAGCAGTAATTCCACACGGGACTGGCCTATGCAGCAGTAATCTCACACGGGACTGACCTATCCAGAAGTAATGACACTGGACTGCAATATGCAGCAGTAATCCCACATGGCACTGACCTATCCAGCCATAATCCTACATGGGACTAGCCTATCCCGCTGTAATCTCACACAGGTTTAGCCTATCCAGCAGTAATCCCACATGGGACTGGCCTCCCCAGCCGTAATCTCGCACAGGATTGCCGTATGCAGCAGTAGTCCCACACTGGACTGCCTATGCAGCAGTAATCCCACACGGGACTGTCCTATCCAGCATTAATCCCATACGAGACTCCTCTATACAGCAGTAATCCCAGACAGGACTGGCCTATCCAGCAGTAATCCCACTTGGGACTGGACTATCCAGCAGTAATCCCACAGGGGACTGGTCTATCCATCAGTAATAACACACGGGACTGGTCCATCCAGCAGTAATCCTACACAGGACTGGCCTCTCCAGCAGTAATCTCACATGGGACTGACCTATCCAGCTGTAATGTCCCACTGGTCTGCCCTATGCACCAGTAATCCGACGGCACTGACCTATCCATCCTACATGGGATTAACTTATATACCAGTAATCCCACATGGGACTGATGTTATTGTCTGTACTAGATAATCTATTCCAGACATTATTGTTTGCTCTACATGTATGTTTTCAATACTGCGCACCTTCGGCGGATGACCCCGCAAGGTGAGATGTTGGGGTTCTCAGAACGCTTGTTTTGATTAAATGAAAATCAAGGTTATTGTAAACTATCGTCGATGTTCTTTGAATATGTTAGTTTTGTAAAATGTCATGCACACCCAATGCTCTGCAATACGGGAACCGAAAAAACGAGAGTATTTCCGTGCCCAAATGGCAAGCACACTGAATACCATGCTATACGGGGATCCGATAAAAGGAGAGTATTCCGTGCTCAATGGCATGCACACCTAATGCCCTGCTTTTCAATATAACTCTATAGTATTTGCGTGCTCAAATTATATCTCCATTAGTTAGACCCGATAAAAGGTGAATATTTACGTACTCAAATGTTGTGCACACACATTGACATGAAATAATTGAATCTGATATCTACAATATGGAGATCCGATATAAGGCGAGTATTTCCCTACTCCAATGGCACGCACACCTAATGCAGGACAATTCGTGGATCCGATACAAGACGCGTATTCTCGAGCTCAAACTGTATCTACATTACGAGGACCTGATAGGGGAGTATTTTCGTGTCCAGCTGGTATGCACACCTAATGCCCTGCAATACGGAATCCGACATATGGCGGGTATTTTCGTGCTCAAATGGCATATACAGTACGGGAATCCGATAAAAGGCAAGTATCTCGGTGTTCAAATGGTATGCACACATAATGCCCCACAATACGGGGATCCGATATGAGGAGAGTATATGCGTAATCAAATGGTATATGCACACCTAATGCCCTGCAATAAAGGGATCGGATATAACTCGGGTACACTCTCAGAAATATTCAGGGAATAATCGTGAATAGCTCAGGCTACACATCCATAACTCAATTTAAGGGATTTTACCTGAAATCCAGGGATAAGTTCCTGAAATTCAGGTATATCATCCATGAATTAAAGCTAAATTACCTGAATTTTAGGGGATTTTACGTACCTGAATAGGGTAGGGATCTTACTAATCAGGGTGGTAAATTTGCCCGAATTTCAGAGAAAATCATCTCATTCAGGGATCTTTTTCTGAAATTCAGGAAATTATCCCTGGATTTCAGGTAAAATCCCTGAAATTGAGTTGTGGATGTGCAGCCTGATTTATTCAGGATTATTCCCTGAATATTTCTGAGAGTGTATTCCCGTACTCCAAAGGTATGTACACATAATTCCCTGCAATATGGGGACCTGATACAACGAAAGTATTTCAGTGTTCCAATGGCATGTACAACTAAAATCCCCTGCAATACGGGGATCCTATACAAGTCGAGTCTTTCTTCGCTCTAATGGCATACACATCTCTGATGCCCTGCAATACGGAGATCGGATATAACCAGAATATTTCAGTACTCCAAAGGTATGCACACGTAATGCCTTGCAATACGGAGACCTGATATTACGAAAGTATTTCCGTGATCCAATGGTATGCAAGCCTAATGCTCTGGGTTCCGATATAAGGCGAGTCTTTCTTCGCTCTAATGGCATACACACCTAATGCAATACGGGGATCCGATATTAGAAGAGTATATATGTGAAACAAAATGATATGCGCAGCTAATGCCGTGCAATAAGGGATCAGATATAACCCGAGTATTTCTGGGTTATAACAAGTATGCACATGTAATGCTGCAATATGGGAACCTGATGTAACGAAAGTATTTACATGTTCAAATGGTATGCACACCTAATGGTCTGCAATACGGGGATCCGATATAACGAGTCTTTATTCGCTCTAATGGAATGCACACCTAATGCTCTCAAGTATGGGATTCAACATACGGAGAGTATATCCGTGGTGAAAGGGTATGCACTTATAATGTGCGAGTAAATATATGGGGATTTGATTTAAAGAGATTATTCGTGCTCAAATGGTATGCGCATCTTACGGAAATCAGATATAAGGAGATTATTTCCGTACTCCAACGGTATGCGTGAGCAAGCGAGTGAATAGGATTTAACGCCGCTTTCAACATTATTTCAGTGATATCGCGACGAACCAACTAAGCACCACCCAGCCAAGTTGCGTTCCTGTTGGAACCGGACACCCTCCATCCACCCTGTAAGGTCCCAGAGGACAGCACACAAGACAGACATGCCCCCTAGTGCTGGGCATCACAATATCAACTTTGTGACACCCGTGTCACGGGACACTTACCAATCACCCGCTCACGTTATGCCATGCAACACGGGGATCCGATACAATGCTCAAATGGTATGCTCATGTAATGCGTTGTACAGCCAGCATCCGATAGAAGGATCGGATTCCTTGCTCCGCTAATTTTGCCACCGTAATCGCAATTGACTTGTTAGTAATGTTGCAGCTATGTGCTGAAGGTTAATTATATAGCGATTATGAATTAGAAGAACATCAAAATGTACAGCTTCTGTATCGCACACAAAGACCCGATTTCACAGCCTTCCATTAATTCCAAGCCTTTTATCTCTGAGAAAGATTTTACTAGTGTTGACCATCAATGACCTTGCTGCAGGTAAAAGTCCTCAGTCGGACGACGGGGAGAAGAAAAGGAAATATGACGAAATCCAAACTGATGCAGACAGTGACGATACCTTGGCTGATTTCGATATTGATCGTTACTTGTCCGGTGAAGATTCGGATTACGAGGTATGTTTGGTTTGTAGTTTATGTAATAGCAAGATCATTTAACTATCCAAAAAGACAGACCTATTCTTTTGAGTATTTGCATCACAACACATTGTTACAGGAGTTTGTCCAACTCAATAGCACATTACAATGACACGAGGCTTGTCCGTTGCCAAATGGACATTCTACCCAGCGATCGGTCGTGCTATGTTGGTTCGGATAGCCATATAATACAAGATTCCACGGTCGTCCGCAGACATTTTCTGGTTTTGTATGGATCACGTGTTTTACTCGCCAGGAAATACGGCCAATCAGCTATCCCTTTGGTCATCGGCTATCCTGGCGGAGTCTTATATTGGTTCGCTTTATATGAGAGTGGACGGAACATTTTACCAAAACTTAGTTATATAGCAGTTAAATTTTTTATGCAGTGATGTTAATGTATCAGACATGATTGGTACAAAATTCCCATAAACGACATTTCACAACTTCAGAAATTCGCAACAAACGTAGGCCTAAGTCCGTGTTACAATCGAGAACTGCATTATTTCCCCCTGCCTTTGTCCAAAGAGAAAAGCCAGCATGATCCTCTTTTTATGATCCAGGTTCCCAGTGACGGTGACAGCACAGACAGCATGGAGTACGAGGCAGGGGATACGGAGAGTGATATTAGTGTCGAAGAGGCCAATGGGAAACCGGTTCAAGTAAAACCTCTGCACAAATCTAAGGACAAAGTCGCCATTGGTGGCGTCAGTCCGCGTAAACGACAAGGAGGAAAGCCTGGTGGAAGCACTCTTGAAGGAAGCGACAAATTGACAAATGGAACAGATCCTGTACCTGCTAAACAAAACGGACACAAGGAGGCTACAAAGACTACGCCTGCTGGACCTTCGGGGCAGGGGTCAAAAAACGGGGCCACGGCTTCGTCGAAAGTCACGAAGGACACGAACAGTGTAAAGGACTCTTCATCCAAGACCAGCGGAAGCAACTCGGCCAAAGGTCCAAGCACAGACAAGAGTGTGAAAGAAACTGGCGGCGCTCCGAAGACAGGTAGGCTGAATAAAAAATCATTTAACACAGTCGGAAAAAAGGTGATCGCCCATCCCCCTTTAATGGTGATCAGACCTGGTCATCACATTCAACGGTGATGACATCTTTAAATGGTGACGGCCATCACTTTTAAAGGGTGATGACTTTTGCCTCATCACCCTTAATAGATGATGACCTGAATTTTCAATCATTGCTCATCACTCTTCAGAGGCTTGGATGCCTTTCTGTTCATATCTGTTTTCAACAAGAGGTCAACATTGCGTCAGTATTGCCATGCTATTGTCTTGAACTTTCCAATGCGAGGCTTCTATGTAACCTGGTTTTGGAACATCACATCCGTTTTCAAAATGAAGTGAAAGTTGCTGTGAATCGAATGTGTGCGAAAGGCTAATGTACAGGAAAGGCGAATAGACTAACATTAGGACAGTCAAGACCTTCTTATAAAAAATAGCGACTTTATTTGTAGTTTGTATGAAGCAAGAACCTTTGTTTTTTTCAAATGTTTGAAGTTTGTTTCAGGCAGTGGAACCTGAACAGAAACCGGGCGCAGTTCAAGGCAGACAGGATAACGGCGAGACCAGTTAAGGACGGCACAGTTCAAAGTACTCCTGTCAACTCCCAGTTCAGGCGACGTGGAACGTTGCACCAGCCTACAATGAACACTTGACCGATTTGTCCAATCTGTCATTTTCTATCTGTGTTGAGAACAAAAGTGCTTATGTAATTCATGTTCTATGCTAATGTTTTCGAATCTTTTTGTTTTCCATTTTGCAAATATATATATATATAGCATTATCAATGTCTTTGTTTTTGTCATTCACAAATATCCGCCATGACGAGAGCACACCAATTGCAAAAGATACTGATAACTGTAAAATGTGAATGGGGAGGGAGAAACAACCAGAGGGATGGTGGCCGGACAGAACTCGGAAGCACATGCAATTCCTGGGGGGGGGGGAAGAGACACAAGGACCTGTAGAGGATTGAAGGAGCAAAGCCACAAATAATTGTCGGCATATTTCTATTCCATCAACACAATGCGTCTGAGCTGTTTTCCCTGAAGAAATCGTTGCATCTTTAACCATATGGTAGGGAGGCCCATATAAATTAATCCATTCTTGTGTCTTGGATGAATAAAAGCTTAGAATTTACGTTCATAAAGTTAGATCGCAGTTCGCAGTTCGTTATTCGAGGAGACCATCAATTATTTCTTCAGATATGGAAATCTGTAATTTTTTTATTATGAATACTTTGAACTCCAAACTCTGCATAGGAAGGGGGAATGTCGTGCTCTATACCTTTGCATATTCATATACCAAATCTGACGCCATGGGGCGCTGCTAGGGGGGCTGTTATGAGTCGCTGAATGACTGGTCCCGAACTGCGAACCGCGGTCTAACTTTATGAACATTTCGAATTTCACTAGTAATCTGTGGTAGGCCATAAGGATATCGGAACATTCATCCTTAAGCCTATATGCACATGTAACAGTCCTCCTTTATAGGGGGATTTATATGGGTGGAGGTTATATTGGATCTGTAAGAGACCTTCATCCGCCCCCAACTCCCTTTTCATAACTTCTCTTAACCAGGGGACTGCTACCTGTGCCTGCATGGCACCAAACTCGAGCAAACTTGAAACAAACACGATCTTTCTGCAAGTGAGCTGTTCATTGATCTCAACGTGACCAGTTTCAGCTAATCCATTACACAATATAGTGGAGTACTCATTGTTTTAAACTCATTCCAACTTCTTTTCTGAGTGGATCGATCACGTTATAAAACATAGTAAAAAACTTACAAAACCCGAAGAAGTTTTTGTATAATCTGGCGAATAATGGCCGTTCAGAATATTATCGGTTATCGTTTTCGAACTATTACATTAGCAGATGAGAAGTCACCTTTTAGAAGTTTATGGTGAGTTCTAGGTCACCATGACCCGCGATATGAACACATAACCATTTTAGTGACCAGTTCTTTAGCCAATGTACCGCTTAACCCAGTTATACTCCAGCAATCTTTGAAGAGACTTTGGTAATCCCCAGGACAATAAGGGCTTAAAGAGTGATACATTAAGAATCCCCAAACCGAAATCAACGGACAAACGCATGGCGTTCGTGATAACGTATTACCCGCATAAATCGGTCCTATATTCCAACATTTTGCAAAATATGAATACACTGCTCGAGAGTCCTAAAGTGCAAAAATGTTATGAAAGATGTGAAACTCCTTAAAAGTAAGACGAGCGTCAAATCTGAAAAGGCTCCTAACCCGGGCCGAATGTTGAAAGTTTTAGCACGCCTAAAGTTGAAAAATGTACAGACTGTCGATGGGCTGCATGTGAATAGCTGAAAGCTAGTCATTTTCATTCAAGAATTCGACAAGTATCTTTACAACAAAGGAAAACGGGAGTGATTCAGGAAACGTGAATTTATGTCCTCTAATGAAGCGAGTGAGATGCAAATCACATTGTACGGACTTGAGATCGTGTACATGAACAACTGGCGCTTTTAGAAACGTGTGTATACAAGTTTATGCAACAAAACATTTCAAAACATTCCCTTTCTACAAGATTACACAACTACATCGATACTTGCACATTCGCGGAAATGAGTTAAATAAGTTTCTCGACATTTGATAACTAAAAAGTAGCTAAATCACCGAGTTGTATCCTAAACCCATCGATACTAGACAATATCTCCATTTGTGGCCCAAATCTATACCTGCTTTTGCTGTGCCTTATCTCCCTTTAGGAAGATCCTAAAACGAAAAAGTTGTCTCCCCTTAGGGAGCTCTCTCAGCTCAGCTAGGTTACTTAAGCTCTGCCCAATCCATAATCTTCCTCTTTCTCTACCTCAAGTGTGGTGCATATCCGGAAGTGTCCTATAGAGTGCTGGTTTGGTTGTTGTTGTTGGTTTTGACCTTTGGTTATACCTTTGCTAAACTTGTACTTTCTATTGCTGTTTTCTTGGACAATCATGTCTGAGATTTCTATCCCGGTTGTTTCTAAATCTTGTCGCTCGTGTGGGCAGTTTTGGACTCCCTTTGATGCTCACACGGTTTGCTTTTCGTGTAAAGGTCACTTGTGTTATCGTCAGGCCACGTGTTCAGAGTGTCGGCAAGGCTTTGGTGTAAGACCTCCCATTGAAAAGGTAATATCCTGGACAAAAGACTGACAATACAACTTGCAGCAGATCCTTTGTCAAGTATATTTCGTGAGTCTTGCACCAAATCGTTGCCAGAGTGGGCAATCTTGGGATACTTTAACCTGGAGGAACTATGCCCAGGCGCGTCGGGCTTATTTATTGCATGCAACTGAAGACCCGGCGTTATCGGAAGACGATAGACGTCAAAATGAGATTGCGTTAGTTGGGGATCTGAAATTTAACGAGGACCTCGTGGGTTCAAATTTGGATTTGTCACATAGACTTAAAAGTCCGGCTTTTATATCATCGGGGTCTGTTACTATCCCTCCTAGTGGGACCGTCGCACGAGGAGATAGCGATCATGTTCTAGACAGTCTGGCTTCTACTGGTAAAGCTTTGTCTGGGGTTCCTGTGAAACCAGTTTCTTTGTTCGGGACAACAAAGGTCTCCAGCCCCAGGTCGGGTTTGCCTGAGCGTTCTATTGTTACCAACGAACAAAAGATTTCTGCTTCACCGCGTGTCATTTCTCCTAATCCTTTGTCAGTCGGTCTATCTTTGGCCGGTTCTTTCAAAGAGAAAAAACATCATCGATTGTCGACTTCACCTTCGGTTTAAATCTCGTTCTTCCTCTGTTGTTTTATCGGACTCTGCTTTGAATTATCAAATTGCAGATTTACAGCCTCCGGTTTCTACGTTTGTTGACCCGTCACTTCGTCGTTCCTGTGCTTCCAAACGACGCTCTTGTACATCGCAACGCCGTTCACGTTCTCGTTCGCCTGTTCGTCGTTTTGTTTCTCCGCCTCGACGTTCTGTTACGCCGTCTCGTCGTTTTCATACGCCTGTACGCCGTTCTCATTCACCTGTTCGTCGTTTTCGTTCTCCTGTTCGTAGAGTTCGTACACCGAATCGTCCTAGTACTTCTTTACGGCTTTCCCGTTCTCCGGTACGCCGTTCCCTTACTCCTGTTCGACGTTCCCGTACGCCTCCATGCCGTTTGCCACGTTGTTCTTCCTCACCTCCCCGTCGGGGTCGTCAAGTTCGTCAGGCGCAGACTCCGTTTCTTGATCAATCTTTTGATCGGTTATTGTCTACCTCTCGCCGTCGACACGTCGTTCTTTCTCCCGAAGCGGTTTCGACGTCTTCGTCTGATAGTCAAGATTCTTCTTCTTCTGCGGATAGTTCGAAGGATTCGTCTCAGATGCCTTTTGCTGATAAAATGGCAGCGCTTTTGGCTCTCGTTCCGGACACGCCCGTTTCTTCTAATGCTGTCTCTTCATCTGCTCGGGTTAAATGTCCGACAGCGGCTTCTTCCGCGTTCACGTCTACGTCTACTAAGACCCCTCTCTCGTGTGCTCCGTCTTCAGCTTGGGAGTCTAATTGTATTGCGTTTGATCGTCAATTGGAGGAGGACAACAAGTTTAAGAAGCCCTTGTTTCCATTTTACCAACTTCATGATAACGTTCTTCCCGACAAACCGCCCAAACGTGATCGTGATTTGAGTCAGGTTTCGAAATCATCTAAAGCAACTTCGGTTTCGGTTCCTATCAAAGTTGTTGATAATGTTATGGAGATGTTGCTGGCAATGCAACGTATTACATCTTTCACGGATTGGTTTCGGTTGGCTACTTCTCGGATTACCTTGGATCCTGCGTTGCGTCTGAGCGATGGTTCGGCTTCTTTGTCTTCTGGTCGTCTTACCTACTTACGAGCTTTCATTGACACACTCAATATAGCTAGCCGTCATGCTATTGAGGCGAGTGCTTTTTCTTATGTTTCGCTTCTTCAAGCTCAGCGTAAAGCGTTGCTTCAGTTTGTCAAGCCTGACGTTCCATACTTTGTGAAGGATCAACTGTTACAACAGCCGTTATCCTCTAAGTTTGTTTTCAACAATGCTATCGAGTCCGTCATGCCTATGTGTTCGTGAGGAACGGACTTCTCGTTTGATTGCTGCTGCGGCTCGGCGTCCTGCTTTTTCCGTGGATCGGAAACCTAACCGGAATCGTGTATCCAAGCCTACCCAGCGTGAGGTGTTTCCACAGGGTAATTTTCGTGGCTTCGACAAGCCTCCACAAGCCCGTGGCCGTCGTTCCACCCGTGGGAAATTTTCCAGACGAAGGGATGCTTCCAACAAATGACTATCCGTTTCCCGTTTTCCATCATACCAGAGATTTTCAGCTGCCCGCCTTCCGCCCTTTCAATCATCAGGTCGTCGGCGGCCGTTTACAACATTTCTGGGAGAATTGGCAGCTTATAACAGACGACGACTGGATTATCAAGACATTGAAGTATGGTTTCCTCTTCAACTTTCAGTCCCAGCCCAGACTCGTATCTCGGCCTCGTCCTTCTCTACTGCCAGTTCCCGCAGGGCACGTGCAGACGCTTCTGTCCTCTGTCGCCACGCTCATCGCCAAAGGTGCCGTCAGAGAGCTGCCACATGCCGAAGACAACGTCGGTTACTACAGTCATGTCTTCCTGGTTCCGAAGAAAGATTCGGACCAGATGAGGATGATTATCGACCTCAAGAGATTAAACAAGTTTCATCTCATCTTACCACCTCATTTCAAGATGACGTCGGTTTCATCGATTCGGGCCCGCGTACATCACCGGGATTGGTTGGCCTCAATCGATTTACAGGACGCATATCTCCATATACCTATTCATCCTCGTCATCGGCGTTTCCTTCGTTTCACCATCAACGATCGTCGGTTCGAGTGGCAAGTCCTCCCATTCGGAGTCAACATCGCTCCATGGCTTTTCACCCGTATCACTTCACCAGTCATGGCGTTTCTCCATCTACGGGGCATTCACATCGAGGTTTATATAGACGACATCCTCTTGTGGGCTGCGGACAAGTCCCTACTCAACGCGCAGGTCCGTTTCACTCTGCTCGTTCTACGTCATCTCGGGTTCATACCTCACCCTCAGAAGTCAGAGTTGGTTCCAGCGCAAATTCGCCGTTACATCGGGGCTGTGTTCAATACTCGTCAACAACTGGTGCGCCCCCAAGAGGACCGGTGGACCAAAATTCAGGTGTTGATACTAAGGTTTTTGTCATCAACTTATCAGACACGTCAGCAGTGGCAAAGCCTTCTGGGTTTACT